>JBBJLS010048846.1:0-13503 GCA_037577275.1 Bryconaethiops microstoma
CACACACATACACATACATACACACACACACACACACACCTTAGAAGAGTTTTTTATTTATTTTTTGGCTTTTGCCTCTCATTCGGTATAACATAGATGCGGTAGAGTGGGAGGACATTTGCTCTAATTCAGGTTCTCAGGTGCTCTCCTGATGATTTTTCGTGATTTATGATTATACAACTGCATTTTTTTTATTAGACAGTTTACCACTGTGAGCATGAGCTACCTGGTATTTAAGATGTTGATTGCCTGCTATTTTTAAGACTATTTTTAAGATGTTGATTGCCTGCTATTTTTAAGACTATTTTTAAGATGTTGATTGCCTGCTATTTTTTAGTGGAGATGTCATACTCAGTTGGATCATGATTGATGTATTTGATGTAAGCACTCTGTCATTTTCTTTCATGACCCTCAGTCCCCAGCAGGAGGTTCAAAAGATCTTCAAAGCTAAGCATTCCATGGACACAGAGATCACGAAGGCGAAGGTATCTGTAGATGAGGCTGCAAATGAACACAGTGGCAAAAATATCAGGTTTAGTAGATCAGTTCATCTGCATGGGACCTGTAAATGGTGTTTCCTGTGTGTGTGTGTGTTGTAGATCATTGGGTTTGGGACGGCACTGCTGGAAGGAGTAGACCCAAACCCCTCTAACTTTGTGGGTGCTGGTGTGATCCACACTAAGACTATACAGGTTGGCTGCCTTCTGAGACTCGAGCCCAACACACAAGCACAGGTAAGAGCAACAGTAGGGCTGGGGGACTCACTCAGAGAGCGAGGAAAATTATATTGAGTAATGGGGAAGTGGGAGGACTGCCTTACCAACCTAGAGACAAAAAGTGGACAGTTTTATTTATTTTTTATTTTATTGCATTGTGACTGTTGACATCATGATTAATATTATCAAAACCCTCAAGCGACACACATGATTAACCAAATTTCCCATTTTCCTTGTTCCGTGCAGATGTACCGGCTCACGCTGAGGACCAGCCGAGAGTCTGTATCCCAAAGGCTCTGTGACCTGCTCTCAGATCAGTTCTGAATGTCGGAAGAATGATCCTTCATCCTCTCTTTCTCACTGAAAGTGTACTGAGTCGTTCAGACCTTCTCCCTGTGCTTCCCTGATGCACTCCTGGTCTGATGGACCCGTCTGAAGCACCTCCCCCTTCACTTTTCCATCTGTCCCTCGTATAAATCGACATTAACTCAGTGTACAGTGTAAATTTCTTGATGCTTTTATTTTTTACTCACATATAAACAACCTTTTTTCCCTCTGCACATTTTAGCGTAGCTATTCCCCATCTGCTTGATTCGGGCCCAAGGGTTCGTTCAGATCAAATGTTTTTTAATGTTAATTTCATACAGCCGGACTTATCTCCCTCCACACATACACACAAAACTCAGATGGTTTATTAGGAAATTGGGAATTGAATAACAGAAATTGTGCCGTGTTCGTTCTGTAGCGTTTACCTGACCTGCGACGGATTTAGGTCTTTTAGCGAGTCAGGAAAAATAAGTGCCTTTGTCGAAAAAACAGCTGGGACTCCATGTCTTGTGGAGGGATTTGAAGATAAAAGATTCTTTCTCAGGGGACAGCAGCAGCTTTGTCTGAAGCCTTGTTCCAAATACATGAACAAAAAGCCTTACTAAGGGTTTGATGATGCTGAGAGGGGTACACGATGTGGGCAAAGTACAATATTGTGATGAATCAATAATGAGACTCCCACGTTATGTCCCTTTTCGCCATGTGGGACGTTTGAGAATTGGTGAGTAAAAGAAAACATTACTTTATTTGAGGCCTTGCCAAGGCCAGTATCACGATAACAGTTCAAATAAAAGATTGTGCAGCTCTACTCGAGTTACATGTGCTGTTCCTTCTTAGAGCTCATTTGAAAACGATGCCATTTCGCCCAAATGGACTCGTAGAGTGGACAGCAGTGACGGGGCTTGTTCTTCTAACCTTTTCTATGTACTGGCGTCAGCCACTGCCAGCTCCTTCATGTGCCTTCTTCAACCCGAATGTTCCTTCCTTCTGGTGAAAATGTGGCTCTGTGACTGTGTGTTGGTCGTCTGCATCTGAGTGCATGTCCATTCGGTTTGTTTTGCCAATTAAAAGCGACGTTACTCTTGTTTTGATCTGCTGGTGTGTCTTTTTTCCCCCAAATCTTGTGCTTACTTGTTGCTCAAAGCCTGCTGGACTGGTCCGAAACCTGGACGAAAAGCGTTTCCTTTTACTGCTCTCAATTATCATGATTATCATCTCGGTTTAGCTGCTGTTGACATCGAAAGTGGCAGTCAAACGTTTAGACACACCTGTTCTAAGGGATGGAGTGATAAGGGATAAGTTTTAAGGGATGGTGTGATAAGCAGATTTGAGAAACAGATGAGTTGAAACAAAATCAGTTGAAACAAAATCAGTATTTTTTAAGTGTATTTTACAGTTCAATATACATTATTTCTCTGACAGTTCCCATTTCTGCCAGAGGTTGCAACAACGCTTTAGTCACAAAGATTTTAAAAAAGCAACCAGAAGATATTTAAAAGCATAATAAACTATAAAACAAATTTAACAAACTTTAATAATTAAAAACACAAAGATAAACTTTATGAAGTTAAATTGACTGTGGCCTGTTTCACCTCTAGATCTTCATCTGGGTTTGATTTCTGAACACAGATATGCTTTTGGCTGGATATATTTTGGGTATTGGGCCATTCTTTACCTCCAACATTGGGCATCGTACACTCATACCAGAAACACTACTGTCCCACTACAGCCACCAAAAACAAACCCATCCAGCTCTGTTATAAGCTTATCTTCCTTGAGTAGCGGGTTTATATTTATTAAAATCCCTAAAAAAAACGTGTCAGGACGGTCTGTTAAAGTGTGTTTCGTCCGAATTAGAAGTTAAAATATATGAAAAAATGGAAAAATCTGTAATTCTACAGTCTTTCCTTCATGGGCATGTTAGGGCCTTTCTTAAAGTGCCCCATAAATTACCTAAGTAATTTATCCATGGGGTGTCTCATCAAATGAACAGCAAATTTGTTTTAAGAATATACTTTCCCCGTCAAATTGAAACCATAGGGACTGAAGGTTATGGGTTTACCTTGGAGAAAATACCCTTATTTTCATTAAAACAACTGGAAAGTGTCTTGGCTCTTATTGCTCAAATACAATGAAAGAATTTTTGCCCCAAAGTTAAAAAAATATCTAAGACTATAGTCTTTCCTTCAGATGGATTTTTGGGTCTTGTTTAATTTGCTTAATTTTGATGCAAAACACTTAAATCACTTGGAAAATGAGTCCACAAGGTGTGTTATTTGAATATTTTGGCAATTCCACAAAATTTACTGTTAAATTGAAACCATGGTGACTGAAGGTTATGGGTTCACTTTTGAGAAGACACTTTTATTTACCTTAAAATCACTGAGAAACATCTCGGCGCCTGTCTGTAGAAACTCATACTGTCCAAAAACACTGAGTCCACAAGGGGTTTTATTTGAATAAATCCCAAATTACCAAACACACAATCGTCCCACTACAGTCACCAAAACTGAGCCCACTCTGCTGGGCACAAACTTATCTTCTCAAAAATTAGAGCTTTGTTTTATTTAAAATCATTGAAAATGTGCCTGTGTCGTCTAAAGAAGCTCTTACTGTCCAAATACAGTAAAATATCAGCATAGAAGGCCTGTTACAGTGAAAAAATCACCATGAATTTTTACCACAAAATGAAAAAATATCTAAGACTATAGTCTTACCTTCAGGTGGAGTTTTGGGTCATGTTTAATTTGCTTAATTTTGATGCAAAAACACAAATCACTTGGAGGTGCATTATTTGAATATTTTGGCAATTATAGTTTATCATGGTGACTGGAGATTACAGGTTAATCTTTGAGAAAATACACTTTTATTTTCCTTAAAATTTCTTAAAAACATCTGCGCTCTCTCTAGAAACTCTTTTCAAATATAGACAAAAAAAATCGCTGTACATTCTTGCCCCAAAATCTTACCTTCAGGTGGATTTTTGGCTCATTTTTAATTTGGATTTACAGTTAATGACAGGGACATCAGAAACAGCATTTCACATGCAGTTTTTGAGTCTTTTAAACCCAACCCGTCGTGGCCGGCAGAGATACACCGGAACGCGGACAACAAAAGATGCGACCCAGCAACCCTGCAGGGGCGAACAAAGAAACACCGCAGGACCTGCGGCGGAGTCCGAAACAGACTGAGGAAATGAGCACATCGTCCTCCACTGCCCAGCATTCTGCTCGCTAACATCCAGTCTATGGAAAATAAACTGGACGACCTGAGAGTGAGAGTGTCATGAGGGACTGCAACATCTTGTGTTTCACTGAGACATGGCTGACCCCCCTCGTACCGGACCAAGTGGTGACTCCATCTGACTTTTTCCTCTGTGTTTCGTATGGTGAACACTAAGTGGTGTGAGGCAAAGAGCGTCTCAGTTCTCTCTCGCTCCTGCTCGCCTCATATGGAAAATCTATCAATTAAGTTTGTTCCATTTTATCTGCCTCAGTTCAACTTTGTTATTACCAAGGCGGTCTACATTCTATCTCATGCAGACAGGTACGGCACTGTCTAAACTACACTTGGTGCGAGCAGCGGCAACGGTTAATACTTGTACCGCTTCCAAAAGAACAAAGACAAAATCTTCATGAAGTTTGATTAAAAATTACAAGACCAAAATTATTAGCCCCCCTGTTTTTTTTTTCTCTTTCAAGACAAACCTGACCATTCAATTAACTTTAACACCACACCTGAGTAATCAGCAATGACCTTCACATACGGAACTCTAGTAAACAGGGCCAGTGGCACTTGGACTACTCTGACACTTTTGGTAAGAAGCAATTTCATTATGCCAAAAAATAAAGAATTAGTCTGGACCTTAAAGAGAGGATAGTAGATGCTCATTGTTTAGTTTGAAGGTTACACTTCCATTTCCAAATGTTTCACAGTGTCTAGAACAGCAGTACGGTGCATAATTGCAAAGCACCAGGAGACAAAATCTGTTGCAAACAAACCTGGGCATGGCCGCAAGCGCAAAATTTCCAAAACTTTTGAGAGAAAAATAATCAGAGATCATTGACAAGGATCCCCGGGTCTCTGCCAAGGTGATTGTTGCTGAGCTGGCCTCTTCTGGAGTTGATGTGTCAAGGAAAAAAGTTGTGAGAGCTTTTCATCGTGGAGGACTTCGAAGTCACAGTCTAAGAAAAACTCCATTGCTGAAACAATGCCACATCAAGGCCTGACTAAAGTTTGCCCCTGAACATTTGAAACGTAGTAATGAGTTTTGGAAGTCTGCTCTTTGGTCTGATGAGACTAAACTTGAGCTGTTTGGGAACAGGGATGTTGCTTTTGTTCGGAAAAGGCCTTCAGCCCTAAAAACACAGTTCCCACTGTTAAACATGGTGGAGGGAGCATCATGTTGTGGGGCTGTTGTGCTGACTCAGGCACTGGGAACCTTGTTCGAGTTCATGGAGTCATGAAAAAAGAGCAGTATGTTGACATTTTGAAGAATAAGTTAAAGAAATCTGCAGCAAGTCTCACTTTAGGTTGCCGCTGGGTCTTTCAGCAAGATAATGACCCAAAGCATACCTCCAAGTTGGCCATAAACTTTTTAAAGGGCAGCAAAATCAATGTCCTGGAGTGGCCCTCACAGAGCCCAGATCTCAATCCCATTGACAATCTGTTGCGGGTGCTGAAGGTCAATGTCCATGCTCGAAAACCTCACAATCTGAATGAGCTGGAACAATCTGCCATGGAAGAGTGGGCTTGTATACCTCAAGAGACATGTGCCAACCTAGTTAAGAACTACAGAGAGAGGTTGTTGTCAGTTGGAAGACAGAGAGGCCATACAATTGACCATTAAATGTCAGGGGGCCTAATAAGTTTGGCCTTTTTTGGTAATTTTTCAGTTTTCTTGTTAAACTTCAGCACATCAGTAAAATTTCTTAATCAAACTTTGTGGAGATTTTGTGTGGTTTCTTTAGGGGGGCTAATAATTCTGACCCTAACTGTAAAAGCAGTAACCGCTACTGGGGTTTTAAAAATGGCATACTTTTTAAAAAGTGGGTGGGAAAACCCACAGAGGGAAGGGGAGCAAACACCGGTTTTAGACTATTTTACTATTTTTATGTGTTAAAATCAGATTTTACTGATTTTTACACTCTAAGAGTTCTAAGGGTTAAAATTGGCATTCTAATGAGCTAATTAGCTGACAAACTCTCTTGCAGGAGAGAGTTTGATATAGTTAAAGTTATGTAAATGTTTAGTCATACAAAGCCAGCTTGAGTGATTTGAGGGGTTAAATGAATGAAAATCTGAAAATTTAACTGATCCCGGATGAAATTGCTTATTTTATGACTGCATAGAGACACAGGCAAAAACAAAAATAAAATATAGTGTAAGTTGAAATAAAACCTCAGAAATGCTTAGTACTAATTACACCGTGCTAAGTACAAAAAAACTATTGTGGTCAGTAAAAGTGGTGGACATAAATACTATAGAAAAATACAATTATTGAAAAGTGAAGGACAAATCATTTAGTGGATGAGAATAATTGAGTGAAGTGGACAGTCTAAATGATATAAAAGTGAAAATTAGCCCTCCAGCCAGCTCTCATCCTGTCTGCTCTGGAGCTCTGCTCTCTCATTCTGGCTGCATTCACACATCCGTCTACCTGCCCAGTGTAATCAGGCTCTTTAACTCTTCCCCAGCAGGGAACTTTTAACAGTTTGACAGTCTGTTACTTTGTATTGTGAATTGTTCTTGTATTTGCTCTGGTTGTGCTGCCTGACTGCAGAGCTGCAGAGATTCAGGCTGATGCGATACTGACGTCTCCTTGATGATGTAAACTAATCTAATTTAGAAAACAAAGATTTTAATTTTCGAAATATCTCCTTGTCAGTGAGACAACGTTCGTCTCGATGCTGGTATGAATCATTTGACTTTGACTCGTGACTCGTTCAACAGGACAATCACATTCGTTGAATGACAGTACAAGGTGTAGTTGCCAAAGTAATGATGGACGAATAAAGATAAATAATTGATAAAGACGGTTTATAAAGGCCTCTAACCAAAACAACAGCTCTTTAGGGTCGTTTGCTGGTGTTGCTTTGACGTGTGTCAGGGGGTTCAGTGTAAAGATTTGTTTTACAGTGTCAAACAGAGTGTGTGTTTCTTGGTGTCCTGCACAGCACTCACTCCATCCGTCAGTTGGTGTGTCAGCTGTTTTAGTTACTGATGGACTGTCAGATGTATAAAAGTATAAATACAAAATTCTGACAGTAAAGATGATGGTGTATCGACTGCACTCCTGAATCTCCATTAACCTGCAGTTTTGTTCAGAAGTTAGAAGTGTTAGAATGTTCAGTGCTGGACGTTCCAGATCACACTGGTGTGATGGGAAAATGAATGGAAAGTCAGGTGATGCATCTGTGACAGGTTCATAGCCAAAACCCCTTTTTCACATGCTGGCTGGGGAAGCTCTGGATGTTTCCACGCTGCTCTCAGATGGTTCCACTGTCGCTCTGGGCTCTGGCCTCTGGCCTATCAATTCCATAATAGCTCTGATCCCTAATGGAAGATCAGGGCCAGCTGTTTCATGCTGAGTTGGCTGTGAAGTGAATTCACAGCCAATTCAGCATGTCCCCCTCTGCTGACCACCACTGTGAGTCACTCGCTGTGGAACCAAAGGTTGTTTTAGATTAAACAAATGTTTGTTCCTCTCCTTGTCATTGCTGTCATTTAAAGTTTTCGCCCACTATGCTTCCTGTAATTTATTACAGTCTGTCAGAAACGCACTGTGAATCATTAGAACATTACGGAACATTATAGAACATTTTAAATAAAGTGGTAGACGTCATATCGGCCCCTACACTTCAAAGAGTGACTTACAATCTGTCAGAATGACCATATGGATTAGGTTCATATTTTAGAGCACCTTTATAATAAAACAGAAGTTATATCACCCCCCCCCCCATGCTTCCTATGGTGTATTACAGTTTGTCATTATGACTGCGTGGATCATATAAATATTACAGAACACTTTTTCAAAAACAAAATACATGTCATCACCCCCTATGTTTCACAGAGTGATGTACAGTCTGTCAGAATGCCCCTGTGGACTATAGGGCACTTTATGAAGAAATAGAAGCTATAACAACCCCTGTGCTTCTTGTAGTGTATTACAGTATGTGGGTCCTGTGAACATTATAGAGCTTTATAAAACACTTTTTGTAAAATGAAATAGATGTCATATTGCTCCCCACACTTCATAGAGTAACTCACAATCTGTCAGAATAACCATGTGAATATTAGCATTATAGAATGTTTTTATAATGAAAAAGAAATCGCCTCCTTCCTATAGTGTATTACAGTCTGTTAGAGTAAGGCTCTTGTTAAAGGAGAAATAGACAACATATTGCCCCACATACAACCTGTAGTGTATTACAGAATGCTTGTTATATCTCATTATATCGCCCCCCCCCATGCTTCCTGTAATGAATTACAATGACAATGTGGTTTGTATAGATGTGTTAGAGATCCTTTTTTCACCATAATCAGTGCTATCTAGCATTGAAAGCTAACTATTGCAGCTGTATTTTCAGCCTGATTCATAACTTGGTAAATGCTCATAAGATGATGCATATGGTCATCCTGAACAATCCATAGATATTCTCTAAGGTTAAGTGCACCACCAGTCGTGACAGACTGTTTTGTTCACATGCAGCAAGGGCGTTACAGTTCGTCATAATGAATCATGTGAACATTACAGAGCATTATATAATACTTTTTTAAAATAATGAAATAACTGTATCACCCCCTATTCTTCCTGTAGTGTATTACAGTCTGTCACAATGACTGTGTGGATCCTATTATAGAGTACTATGGGGTACTTTTAAGTAAACAACACATTGTTGTTTTTCCCCCATGATCAATGCTTTCTAGCTTTGTAAAAGAGTTGTTGCAGCTATAGTCCCAGCATGATTAAAACTTTAGTAAATGATGGTAAAATGATATGTATGATTATCCTAAACAATCCATAAATATTCTGTATGGTTGCGTGCAACACCACTTTTGGCAGATTAAGGTTTGTTTCCTTGCAGTAAGGAGTAGACTAGTAAATTCATTAACATTACAGTCAAATTCAGTATCTATACCATGTCAGTTGCTAAAATAGCTGCTTATTCTTGTTTTTTTGATGGTCAGGACTAATACTCATAGTTTAAGAAGGTAATATGTAAAGATGCAGTACAGTGTCTGTGAGCACTGAAAACACTAAAGTCCCATTGGAGTAACTCATCATTTGTGGTTTTTATTCAAATTCACAACCTGTGAAGAGTGCAACTACATATATACAGAAAGGTGGCGATGGTGAGCAAAGTAAAACAGATCAAATAAATTGATGTAAACAAGCATTTACTGGAATTATTTTGAAATAGTTCACAATTTTTCAAGTCATACAACCGAAACTCCCCTGAAACTACAAATCATGGGTTCGGACCAGGCCGCTAACGATGGTAACGGATACAGAATCCTCCTTAGACAATGAACAAGCACTTTGCACACAACGATTGAGTCAAAAAACAGTGTCTTTATAAATAAAAAAATTAAAACAAAACAAAAAAACAAAAAACATTTTTTCTATATAATTCAGTATCAGTCCCAGCATTTTTACAATACGCATTACATCTCAGCCCCTCGACTGACCTTGTTCAAAATTTTAAAAAAAATTTGCCGTTGTAGTTTCTCCGCTGTTTTCATCCTGCTGGTTCAGTCATACATGGCTAAACGGGTTAAGGCAATAAAATAAGACACATAAAGAGCAAAAAAGCTTACTGTAAAATAAATAAAAGTAACGGAAAGTAGAAACATATCCACAGTTTCTTTAAATTTTCTTTACAGATGCTAAATCTTTACACAGTATGTACAAACCAGGACGTTTTGCCTATAAATAAACACATGTTAATAAATTAGTACAGAACTGAATTTTGTATTTTGAATATAATTTTCATTCCATACAACAAACAACTTTGCTTAAGTGTAGATTTGCATTCTCTAACTTTAATTAGTCTTTTTGGTCAGTCGGGTCTGGACGAGCGCCGTTCAGGAATGGAGAACCAACTTGAGAAACTTTACTCAAGGTCTTCAGAAGGTCATGAAAACGCATTTTAAACACAGAGGTTCTGTCGGTGCATAACATAGTTAAATCAGTGAGCGTCCACTGTTGGAGGTATTCTCTCTGTACAAATGTCAGATCAACACACACACACACACACACACACACCACACACACACCACACTCACACACACACACACACTACACTCACTCACACACACACACACACACACACACACACATACACACACACACACCACTGCTGCAGCGGAAACACCCCAACATGGTAAATGAACAAAATGACACTTTTCTTATCTGCTCTGGCATTTTGGCATTTAGGTCAATTATGGAAAGTTACACATTGTAAATTCAAGGAATTTGAATGAACCACAATTAAAACTGAATGAAAGAAAAATAAATCAGATTGTTTATATTCAACGTTGCTGGTTAAGCCACGGCTCCGTCTCTCTCAGATTTGCCAAGTAAATATCTTTACATAGCTTTGATCTATTAAACACACCGTATTAATCGTAATGGTGTAAATGAGCCTGAACTACGGTAGAAATGTCAGTAAATCCTTTACTGTTGAAAAACTGTTATCTAACTAGTGATCCTAAAACATTTGAAACAAACCAAAATGGGTATTTAGGTCAATTATGGAAAACTGAAACATGATTGATTTATTTAGTTTCAGTTATCAAGTAAATTCCTTTACACAGCATTGATGTGTTAAACACATTGTTTTTACCATAAAGGTGTTTTATTGTGGCTAAAATAAATCAGATTATTGTCCTTATTCAATGTTGTTAGCTAGTTAAGCCACGGTTCTGGCTTCCTCTGTGTCCCCAGATGTGATAAACACGATTTCGTTTTACCATAATGATGTAATTATAGCAAAAATGTCAGTAAATCCCTCATAAGAGCCACAGTGCTGGCTAACTAGGGGTACAAAAACAACTTTCTATTTAAAGGAATTCGACCCAACACTTAAAGAACAGATTTTATGTTTAGTGGCCGCTTATAATTTCAGTGAACCATTATTTTGTGATTTTTAAATACTTAAAACATGCTGACAGTATTGACACACATCACAGGAGGCATGGCACACAAACTCTGGGGGCAATCATTCACTACTCCTGTTCAGTCCAATAAGAACAACAGCAGAACAAACAAAAACACAAAAACACTAACAAACAAAAACAAACAAACAAAAAAATATAGGCTATATAAATCCTTACACCACACACCTGTGTGGAAAGGAAGTGAACTTTTTTTTAGATTATTCAATCTAGTTTTTACACATGATCTAATAGAGATATTTTTGAAGAGAACTTGGTTTATCTTATAAAGGATCCTGAAATTTAGTCTTAGTGATCAAATTCAAGTCTCGACTACCAAAGTCAGGAAGTTTTGAGATCCATAAGGTTGTTAAAGAGAAGAAAACTGAGAAGTCGATGAGAACAGCAAAGGAACTTCTGTCTTAAGTTGATTTTTCTCTTTTGCTCCTTCTTTCTTGAAGTCAGACTGGACTGGACTAAACTGGGAAGAAAAATATATATATTTATATGCTTATTTCTTTGCACAATCTGTGTTTTGAAATGAGTTTAAAATCTCAAAATAGAAAAATAAAATAAATATTAGAAAGCATGATAATTTTACAACATTCACATAATGAGTATTAGCTGTATTGAACAGATCTCACTTGCCAAAATGTCACTTTTCGCTGTATATTGTGGCAAAAAAACCCAAAAAAACCTTCAAAAGCTCAAAAGTGGCACAAAGGTGTGGGGACGGGGACGAGGACGGAAACGTGGCGTATAGAAAGACAGGAAAAGGCGGCAGGAAGTGGCCTTTCGCTCTTTATTCTTAATCAGTTTTCCAATAAGCAAACATGGCTGACCTTCTGCGAACTGCTGGCATATGAAAGCCTCGGTTGCCGGCGTGAGGCGCCTTTAATTACGCCTCCTTCAGCAGCCCACGCCCGTCACACTGTTATCAGACTGGGATATGCTAATGTTGGCGCTCTGTCCGCCTTCGCATCCACAATTAGCACAACACCTTAGGGATTAGGGGCCAACACAAATGCACCTTTTTTTTCTGTTACTTTTCAGGCTTACTGTATCTTAAACACTCCTGTTTAAGCCTTAGAAGTCTTGCTGTAGTTTTATGGACTGTCTTCTCTGGAACCAGTGGAGAAGCAGGTTCTACACTTTCACTCGAGAAGCAGAAATTTTATCACTGAAAATATATATTTTAGAATTTGAACATTTATCATTCAGCACATCCCATATCGATAATATATATATATGTGTATATACATATATATATATATATATATATTTTTTTTTTTTTTTCATTTGATTCTGCTTATTAGTTCTCAAACACTACAGATCTGCAAGGACCTGCTTTAGGGGAATATGAAATGCATCAACGTATTAATATTTAACATTTTAGTTATACTCCCATTTGCTGCTGGGACATTCTGAATTCTTCCACACCGCTCTGGGGTGTAGCGAGGCTGGTTATTCTTTTAGTAGAAAGTGTAGTATGGGTGCGGTGACGCAGCCGACTGAGTAGCTCGTGAGCTATTGTGGCTGCTAGCCTGTAAAATTAACCAGTCAACTGTGATAAAATGGGACAGGTGTTATGTTGTGGATGCTCTTCACCCATTTAATTAGCTCGCGTTCATGTAGTACTGTGCAAAAGGGTTGAGCCACCTCTCGTGTCTTTATAGTTTGCTTTGAATCATTGCAAAAACACTATTTTCTGCCTATCAAACTGAATTATCTTCAGAATATTGGTTACATTAAATGAAAGAAATGTGAACAAATGTTTTACTGCGACAGGCTGCAAAGTAACTAAAGATACAATGAGCCTAGAAAAATGAGTTCCAAGCACTCAGCATTGAGCACCACCAGTATACTGATCACTGCCTGATCATCTGTTTCTTCACTGGTTTAGGACCTAAGTTAGATGTGCTTTGTTATGCTTGAATGATTCATACATCAATACAACAGCGATGCACAAATTCAGTGCACTGGAAGTGGAACAAAGATTGTGAGTAAAAACAAGGCATTAAGAAATGCTATTCAATCAACAATTGTGTAATTTTCTTTAAATTGTTATTAGGGCTGCAATACATAAATGAGCCTCTAACCAATCACAGCTGCAGGTGTATTACTGGGTGTTCTAAAGAAACAAGGTCTTCATGTAACCCAACAAAAGTCTAATTACGCAGGTCAGCAAAAAGATTTTTTTGTAATCTTCAGAAACCATGACACACTTTTCTAAACCTGTTTTTCATGCTGATTTCAGATCTGCTTTCAGTTTTTTTCAGTCACATCAACTTTTTGAATTATG
>JBBJLS010048867.1:0-13502 GCA_037577275.1 Bryconaethiops microstoma
TCTTTACATGTCACCCCCATCTCATCAATCTAAACTGTCCCCTCACATCTGCTTCCTATCAGAGGGGCCTTCTTTGTACCCCCTGGAATGTTCTGCAAGGGGCCCCTTTCACATCCTGCCTGGTCTGAGAATTCCCTCGCCCTCTCTCTTTCATACAGACATATATTGTTAACATAAAGAAGCATAACGTAGTATTAAGAGGGAATTCAAAATTTCCTTCTGCATATCAAGGTTTATTACTGAATCCAGCATAAACTATTCGGTCAGCGAGATAGTTCAGCAGGAGTACAGTAATTAACCCTTTAAAACTCTTCTTAACTGTGCATTTAAAAAGAGTTATACCTGAGTAGGGAATTAGGAAATTATTATTTTAATGAGCATAGGTAACGTTATCGCAGCAGAAGAAGTGACTTCGCTTTAATGGACAAGAAACTGAATCACTGGTCACGATAAGAAAACATTTATTTACCACGCTAGACAAACATAAAACATACAGACACAAAGTAAATTAAATTAAATGTAAGGAATGATGGAATAGGTAATTAATGATATCGGTAAGATTGCTGAAATTTTTTTTGCTGAAAAGTCCCTGAACAGTGAGCTTAATGAAACAACACAACTTCAGTAATTAACACAAGTTAGCACGCGTGTAGTCAACCTTCACCAAGTGATCAGAATGAGAAGAACCATATACTTATTCACTGAGGTGGAGTTTCAGAGTTTGTTTGGAGTTCAGCAGGATTGGATGAAGATTGGAACTTCTTGAAGTTTCAGAGTCCTTGAAGAGTTTCAGGTGATGAAGCAGAGTGGCTTGAGTTCGGTCCGGTGGTAAAGCTCAGCAGATTGAAGCAGTCTAGCGGATGGCTGGTCTTGAAGTCTGGTCCGGCTCAGGTCTTGCTCTGGTCTTGGTCCCGAGGTTCAGCTCAGCTTTCTTCTTCATCTTCTTCTGTAAATGGCTTAATTGAGCACGACCTTCTGCAGACTCTTCCTGTGGAAAAGAAGAGACGGTGGGCCCAACATTTGCCACAAGTATTGTTTGCCTATAACACCACTGTGCATCAACTGGCTACTCCCCCTATGAGCTCATGTTTGGATGTAAACCTTACTTGATTGTCTATGCTCTGTTGGGTTACCTAGAGGGGGACGTTATGGACAGGGAGGTAGGTGAGTGGGTTCAACAACATCAGGAATACATTAAAGTGGCCTATGATATTGCAAAGCGGCATTTAGAAGGAGCAGCTGCTAAGAGAGCTCAGCAGCAGCCAAGAGAGAATGTTGCTCTGCTTCCGGCAGACACAGTTATGTACTGGCGCAATCATGTCCAGGGCCGCAACAAGATTCAGGACATATGGGGTCCTACTAAGTACAGAGTGATCAGATGTTTGGATGACGTTGGTAGGGTTTATGCCATTCATCCTAATCATGGGGAAGGACCAGAGATGAATATTCATTGGGGAGAATTACGGGTTGCCACAGTTGGCCCTGCCCAAGAGCCTGCTCCAGTAACCAGGCCCACAGATTCCAATGGAACATCATGGAACAGAGGGTGGCTGCCAAGAGGAAGATGATTGGGGGAGTCTGGTGGTAGCAGTGCCTTTCCATCAGCAAGAAGTCGACCTTGCCATTGAGTTTGGATGTTTTTACACCCCCTGGTCCCTCTACAACCTCAGTAGGAACCTCAACAATGCCCAGAGTCATTTCACCTGTACCTCCCTGCAAACCCCAAGACTTTTCAGCCCCTTTATTTGTACAAGAGCCAGATCAGCAGCAGGTGGCGAGCATGCCCTCCTCAGTAATCAAGATTCGACGGACCACAGGGCAGCACTCCAACCTCACCACTTACCACAGCCAGTGTCCATTAAGGGGAATGAGGAAACAGTAAGGGCTGCATCCCACCTGCTGTGATGTTTGTATGCTATTTTGATGTGCAACTTTTTGAGGGTAGTCCCCTTTAAGTTGGTGTTTATTTTGTTTTTATTTTTTATTTTTGTTGTGAAACATTTGTTTTGTGATGTGCCCAGTTGGTTGACACTACCTCATCAGTGCCCAAATATTATTGGTCTGTATAGATGTTATGCTAGTGTGCTGTTAAGGCCATACAGTATTTCTCTAGGCCCCTTTCTTTGCACAGTATTCTGATTGGTTGTATTTTTTGGCTATTGGATATTTAATATTTGCTGCCACTGTATACTTGGAATAGTTTCTGGTTAGCCGGATTAGATGCTGACTCTTTTGGTCAAAGAAAACAATTCGCTGATCACCAACTTGGCACCAAGTTCAAATATATGAATTTTTAGGTTTTAGATTTTGTAAAATAAAATAAATATTTGAGTTTGCAACAGTATAGTTTATCCTGGTCTGGAGACCTGTGGGGAGACCAGTTGTGGAATATAGCATGAGGGCCTCCCACCCTTATAATTGGGAGTCACTACCTAGCTAATATAGTAGAGGCCACATGGTCATGCTGAACGATAGTCCAGGAAGGAAAAAATGCCTGTGGCCTCCACCTGTAAAACCATTACAGTAGTTTAACTGACTTGATGCTTTACTCTGATTAAAAGTGTTCCTTTAATTTTTTTTAAGCAGTCTATTTTGACACCCTAATTAACATCTAGGAATGTACAGATGGATCTAAAATACCTCATGGTACAGATGGAAAATACATAATTTCCAGTTCTAATAGCATGCTGTGTATTGTATATGCTGTACCAGCCATTGACATTTTAAGTGCACTTTTCTCTACCACAAATTGCTTCTTTTTCAAAACTGCAACCATCTTCTTCACCATATCTGCTCTGGACACATTTAGCCTTATCTACTCAATGCCCTTCTTCCTTCTTTTAGTGAGGATGGCATGATGTACTCTAAACAGAAAATTGACATCTGTAAGCCCTTAATTTAACTACTAATGGAACAGACGTACAACATGCAAAATTTAAGCCAGGCTTTAAAACTTTCACGTCACTTTCTTAGGATGAAATGACAACCCTCCCACCTGCCCACTGGACCCAATTCCTTCCATACTTATCTGAGCTACATCCACCAGCTTGTTCCGTTTCCGTATTTAACGTCTTGGCTGTTGAGTGGTGGGATGAAACCACCAAACTTCTTTCAGCTGCCATGGCCTGAAGATCTGCCTCTTTAGAAGATGTCTAGGTTGAGAATGTTCTGCTCTCTTTTGCAGTCATTGTGTGATTTGTTCACTTACCACAAAAAGCAGGTTGCACTGTATTTTCATGCCACATTCCTATTGGTTGTTTAGTAGATGAGGTCTTGGCAACAGTCTGACACTGAGGTAGTCATCCTAAATTCCTGACACTGCCAAAATGTTGTCCCAGGCTATCTTTGGTGGAAATATCATGACAACACTCATCTTTCAGCCTCTCTCAAAGTGCGATGTAGGTTCACTGTTGTAAAGCTGTGACCAAAGATATTGCTACGTTGCTTTTATGCTGTTCATCTTTGGGGGACAGCCCAAAATTGCACAGTGTACACCTGCTATTACGATTACACTGATGAGCCACTTTATTAGGGATACCTATCCTGTACCTACAGTCATTGTCTATTTTATCATCACTACTACTCATTTAGATGCACTTTGTGGTTTACAAAGACAGACTGTAGTTCATCTATTTCTCTGCATCATTTGTTAGAACACTTTATGCTTTTCATCAAAAAACAGGACCACCAGAGAACAGACATTACTTGGGTGTTGGATCGTTCTCATCACAGCAGTGGCATGGTGGTCACAAAAGTGCTGGTACTGGTGATTAAATAAGTGCAGAATGGAGCCTGAGCCAGTGTCTTCTAGGAGAGCCTGCCATTTTTTAAGTTTAGCAATACATTTTAATAATGTTATGCTCATTTAAAAAACAAAGTTGGAATTATGTATAGAACTGCAGTGGAACTTCTTGGTACTGTACATTTACATGCTTAGTAGATGCTCTTGTAGTAACTTACTTTTCAATCATAGTAAAGATGTAGGCAAATGTAGTATTAGGGGCATTTTTATTGGTGCAGTCTGATGTGCTTGCCACTGTGAGGAATTAAACCCCAGCCTGCTGAGTGGTATTATCCACTTCACTACTGCCAGTATCTATCTGCTACAATTATTCTCTTCCTTTGTCACTCAAATAAAGTCTAAAATAAATTAGCAAATTCAAAAGCGGTGCCATGCCCAGCAGAACAGAATGAAACTAACCTAGTTTATTAAACTATAGTGAACAGAATGAAACTAACCTAGCCTAATAACTAAAAAGGTAAAGTGGTTTGCTAAAACATAACTGAATAATAAAAGATTAATTTGTTCATTTGTATGGACAATTTAGGTATTGAATAAACTTTTTCATTTTCTCCCCGAATTCGCTAGGCGGAGCCCTCGATTCGCACAAAGTCAGGACTCGTCTTATTGCGTAGCTGTATTTGTTTTCTCCACCTGCATTCCCTCCAGGTCCCGCCCTACTGCGCTGTAATTGGCTAGTAGTCTATACTCTCCCGCCGTGCGCCGTCAGGTGAATTTGAACGAAATAGCGAATCGGCAGATTCGGACTCAGAGATCCCAAACAGAGACGTGCACTTAGACGTTTAAAAAAAACGCAATCGAGAAGAAAGGAGAGTTACTAAAGAGAAAACAGTAAGACCAGACTACCTCAGTGTGTTATATAGGATGGATTCCATGCCTGGTATTTCCAAAACGCAGTCGAACTGTTATTGGGTGGAGAATCTGTTCACCTGCATCCATAAAGACCTGTCATCCCGTTTCACTGCCCAAAAACAGCGAAGAGGGCCCATTGGTTGGTTAGGGTATCGATCTTTTGCACTGACTCCGCCCCTCTACGCGCCAGTTCAGTCTGCAGGCGGTAAGAGGTGAAGAGTCAGGCACGACTGCACGCTCGCGCATCTGTCATTCATTCGATAGCTTTCAGCGCAAATAAAAAAAAGGAAGGGGAAGAAATCTCTCCAGCACTCGACCCGCAGGTGAGACCGGATCAGGATGCGAGGCGCGCGGCGGGTGTGTGAGCGCGGGGAGCGCGCGGTGTGACGGCGCGGCCCGGAGGGCTGAGGCAGAGCGGGCCGGGAGGTTGGGGCAGAGCAGGGCGAACATGTTGAGTCGACTAATGAGCGGCAGCGTGCGGAGCCTGGAGAGAGAGTTCAGCTGCACCGTCCGCCTGCTGGACGACACCGAGTACACCTGCACCATCCAGGTCAGTGTCCGGCAGTATACCCTACCGGTACACTCGCTGCGGAGGAACCTTTTGTTTCCTGTGTTTGTGTGTTTCATGAGCAAGAAGGGAAGCTGAATGGGGATGATGATGATGATATTTAGTCTGCTTTGGGGTCTTTAAAGGACCCACGTTATGTTTCTGCCTCCAGCATAGGGGTGTGCAGGTCATATTAATAGTCTTTGTTTACTGCACAGTCCACTAAAGGCGGACACTGAAAAATAGGGAAGGTACAGCTCAACACGTCGACCACAGTCTAAAGAAGGGGTGTTTATTTCTGGACTTTAAAGGGGTTAGTTGGAGTCTAGAACCTCAAAGTATCTAGTCCCCACCCATGACTACTGCAGAGTCTCAAAGAAGGCTGCTAATTTGATTTTACAGTCTTCTATTGTGTGTGTTTTGGGGTTGGGGTGGTGTTTCTTGCAATATTAGCCTCACCAAATAGTGACCCAGCAGAGGAATGTGTTTTCTATGTCTCAGCATACCATCCAAACATCATATCCACTAATGAGGTGGTCTGCAGGGTTCAAGTCTTGAAACTGCCCTCTGGGCGTTTGTGAAAGCAGTCAATTTAACGGTGCAGCATGGATGAATGGCGCACAGTTAAAAGAAACGCCTGTACAGGAGAGCATGAAATGAGTGTGATTAGGTTTGAGCTGCCCTAACGTGTTATCTTGCGAGAGACATGTGTAGAGAATGGGTCTGAGTGGAGCATTGTTGACACAATAACACACATGCACTTGAGATGTAGAATTAAATACATACAATAAGGGAACATTGATCATGCTTTGGATGGATATAGGTCATATACTGGCTTTATTGCTTAAGCATTTAGTAGTGATGAGTTTGCAGGATTACAGTAATGAAGTCTTAATGCACCACAGTGATTTACTAATAGGACCTTGACATTTCTAAAAGACACCAAGTGTTACTGTGGTGTTTGGCATGAGCGGGCTCTGACTTTGCTTAAGAGCTACACTGTTCAGCCTCACCAGCCTGGAGATTGCAGAACTGTTTACAGACAGTTGACCGTCAGGCAGGCTGTTGTATAGCAGTATGTTCATTTCCTCAGTTGGAAGAGACATTTAAGATGGTTTGCACACTTTTTGTATCATAAATTCTTATGTAGAATTTAAAGAGCTCATATTGTGGAACCAGGATTTTAAAAAGACCTACACAGACCGCACCCCTCAAAATGAATCTACCCAATCATGATGAAATACAGTAGGCCCCTGAAATTTGCGGGGGTTACGTTCCAAGAGCACCTGCAAATTGTGAAAAACTTGTGATATGGTAAAAAAAAAGGCTGAAAATACCTATTTTTATAGTGCAACCCCCAAATACTGTGTCCAGCAGTGCTAGAATGTAAAATACCGATGCTACCCCTATATATACTGTACTGTAATTCATGCAAGCGCGTTTTCTTTGGTATGCGCTGTTGTTTTCTTTCGTATAAGCAGGGTAAATACAGTAATAATTTAATTTAATAAAAATACAGGGCTTTAGGAAGAACAAAATGAAGTACGTGAGAACACACAGGAAACTGTTATGATGCGGAAATGCTAGACTGCATCTGCCAGAGATACGTCACAGGGCAGCAGCCAGTATACAGTTGCTTTGTGTTCTCTCGACAGTAGTAAAAAATGTATACAGTTATGTTTTATATGGACAAATATAATTTACTAATTTATGGTACAAAATTAATAAATTATTTTTCTTAATAATTTAGCACTAAAATGCATGAAAAATAATATATTGCTACGAAAAAAGCGCAAAAAAAAAAAGTGGACGATATTTGCGGTTTCCAGGAATCTGCGAGGCTTTCTTTGAACACTTATTAGTAAGATTCTAAGAAAAAAATCCATGAACAACTGAAGCCGCAAACTCTCAACTGCAACCTAGCGGCAGAACATTGTATACATCATAAACTTATGGGGTGTTTCAGCCCGGACTGCTTTCGGAATGAGACACAATAAGGGGGGCCCCCAGTCAGAACAGAGCTCATTTATTGATTCAAGTTTTAAAAGCATGAGAGATATAAAGGGGTTGGAAACTTGTGGAAAAATAATTGACTGTTGTTGATATTCAAAACTTAAGTGAGATGAAAAAATTAAGATACAGAATAAATGTGAAGCATTGGCTTTTTCATTTTTTCTGAAGTACTCTTAGGCCTCATCCACACGGACGTCTGAATCAGGTGTTTTTCGGGTGTTTGTAGCATCAGGTAAGCGCAGACTGAGTGCGGACCGTTTTTCTCGTCATTGGAGCAAATCTCAGCATCCACATGGGTGTTCAGCCCCTACGTTTGGTTGGCTGCACATTCGGGTCCCATGATTCTATAAAATCATTCATTGCCATTCATTTTCTCTAACGGCCTAATCCTTACTAGGGTCACGGGTACCTGGAGCCTATCCCGGGGTCTACGGGCACGAGACAGGGACTCACCCTGGGCAGGGAACCCGCTCACCACAGGGCGCATGTTTTTATTATTATTTATAGTAATAATAATAAGAAGAATTAAGAATACAGTGTACCTCCGCGAAGTCGCAGTTCAGAGTTCTCATGAGTGTTCTGTTTTTCGTTTTGTTCTTTTTAAAGTCCTGTATTCTTATTACTGTAAATTAATTAATTACAGTATTTACCCTCCTTATACCAAAGAAAACAACAGTGCATACCAAAGAAAATGCATGTGCACGAATTACAGTACAGTCTATACAGGGTTAAAGTCTGTATTTTACATGCTAGCACTGTGGGAGACAGCAGTTCAGTGTATACAGTACGGATGCGGGTTTACCTTTACATTTTCTTTAAGGGTAATGTATTGAGCTGAGTTTAAATTGAAATTAAAGTATTTTGGGAGCATATTTGGGGGCATGTTTAGGGTTTACACTATAAAAATAGGCAATGTTATAATACATATAGAGATTTAAATGTTTTTTATAATAAATGATATATTTGTGTTAATATTATTAAACATGTTATTGTATTATTATAATTTGTGATGGTGATAATAATAATAATAATAATACATGTATAGACATATGAATATGTTTAAATCTTCGCATGTCTTCAAAAATCACAAAAAAATATCCATTTGACCTGACGTTGTGTAGTAAGAGGGTGAACCCAGTATCGGTGGTGATGTTTGTTTCTTTCCTGTCTATGACACCTTATCAGGAGGATTTTTAATAAAACAAGAATGTCAACGCTTAGTTTTAACAAAGAATTGGGATCCCTGATTTTTATTGCAGAACTATTCACAAAGACGACCTACATGTAAACACTTTGTACAGAATAATTACTGCCCCCACAGGTGAAAACACAAAACTACACTTTGGGCTGCAGGCAGGCGTTAAACAGCGTCAGATGAACGCCAGTGTAACGCCTCACTGAAGTCAATCAAGCGCAGCTACAAAAAGCAACGAAAACGCTTATGGTGTTCAGAGCGCATTCATTTATCCAAGATTCGAACATCCGTGTGGACGAGGCCTTACTTGTTTTCAGCTACGTGCTGTCAAATGATGCAAACAAATCCTGTTTGTTAGACCAAGTAAAGGAAAGTGAGTGTCATTTCTCTTAATAAGAGACATACGAAGGTGCTTAAAAGAGGGCATCGCCCCTTCTTCTTCATCATCTCTTGCTCGATTAGGGTTCCTTTGTTTCATGTGGCAATTGGGAAAGGAGAGTGTGGATCATATTTGATTACAGTCAGCTTGATGGCAGCTTCATCCTGAGCCCCTCAGAAGTAGAAGAAGCAGAGGAGCACCTTGTTGGCCTGTATTCCCTGTGGAGTTCTATACACATCAAGCAGATGCTGCATCTTGGGCGGGGAGATGACAGAGAAGAATATACTAAACTGGCTGTGAAGTGGTTCTGAGGAAAGTCAGAGAATAGACAGTAAATGCTTAAGCGAAAGGGCCAATGTCAAGCCACTTTATCACAATAATCCGACGCTGTATTGACTTGTTGATGTTTCTACATGGTGGGAAGCCTGATGTTCGACTTCAGGCAGGTCCCTTTGGGAACTGGGAGTGAAAGAAGATCCCACTGTTGACGACTGTAGGGAAAATGGAATTGATTCCATGTCCAGAGAGGCCTGAGTGGTGCTGAGTGTGCAGCAGGTTACGCAGCAACAGTGGTGTCAAAATAATTTTTATTCAACGTTTTCCTTGCAGCACTGTTCTAAATTCAGTTATTTAGGCCTAATTATGGTCTGTAATAAAACGGTCTGGCTGTCTGTTGCCATGTAGGCAGTTATAAAAATACGGAATATCGATTTTATTTTAAACACCCTCCTCTTAATGGATTCAGGCTTCCGTGCCCTGTATGGAGTTTTTCATGTATTTGCTAAAGAGGTCTGTTTGTCATTTTACAATATAGTATGAATATTTTAAAAACTTATTGTTCAGTCAATGGAATTTTTTTCCTGTGTGTTTTTTTTTTTTTTTTTTTTCTTCTTTCTACTTTTTCTTGCTGTCACAAGTTCAGAGAGCTCGGCTCTCCTCTAGTGTTTTCTTTAATGTTCTCTGATTGTTTTCTTTCAAGGTTTCAAGGCACCTTGGCTTGGAAGAGAGTGGTGAAAGGCCATCATTTTTTTTCTTTTTCCTCTCTCTTTGCGCCCCCCCCCCCCATATTGTGGAATTGGTCTATATCAGACCTTGGCATACGGCCCTTTGGGTATCCCTGTCTGGCCTGCGGTATATCAGTCATAAACACAAATGAATAATGATGTCAAAAAATCGATTCTCAGATACTAATTGATACTAAAATTTAGTATCGAATTTGATATCAAATAGCACTGGTATCGATACTTAAACACCAGTTTTGCATCTGCCAGTTCACGGAAATCGCCGGCAGACTACAACAATTTTCAGTAGGCATTGCAGCGGGCAGCCCCTCCCCCGGCTACCCAATGTTTACATGACAGCCCGTTCGAGACCTATCGAACGAGGCCGGTCACAAAGCTCTCCTCCGCAGAGAACCGGTATCCTTAGTATCAGTATCGTGTTTGAAATTTCAGTGTCGTGACAAGCCTCGAGCAGCTTATCAAAATATATAATTTACTGCTTTTTACAATGGGAGAAAATTAATATTAAGCAGAATTAAGTTCATGTTATCGTTGGTTCGGCCCTCCAACACAGTTCATTTGGCCCTCTGTAGAAATTAATTGCCCAGCCCTGCTTTAGGGGGACCAATGGGGAGGTGGTGGCCTAGTGGGTGGAAAACTTGCCTCTGGACCAAGAGGTCATGGGTTCAAATCCTACCTTCTACAAGACACTTAACTCCAAGTTGCTCCAGGGAGAATGTCCCCTGTAGTTAGGGAATGGAAGTCACTTTGAATTAAAGTGTCTGTTAAATGCTGTAAATGTGTTTGTGTGTTTCAGTGCGGCAGTCTCTGGGTAAGTTGGACTTGACATGGCCTCCATCCCAGGAAGGGCACAAAGCACAGTCTGAGGTATTGCTGTTCTTCTACACTGTTAGCATCATTAACTGCATAGTTTATTACACAATTAATCACATTACTTACATAAACAATTACACACAGTTGGGGGGGGGGGCAAAATTCCGAGACACACTAAAAAGCTAACTGCCTGCTTAAATCCTCACTCTCTCTCTAAACTGCGTGAGTGTGTGTGTTTGGGCCATTAGGACGAGAATCATTTAAAAAACCTGATCGTCAACTCTGGTGTTTATTGCTGTCATTGCTTCATTCTTTTAGTGCCCCAAAAATACTGTCCCAGTCAACCACACACCCACACATACACACCCATATCAGTGCTGATGGCTCTCTGTAACCTCATCACACCTCCACCCGCCTCACAGGAACAGCTTTCCATGCCAAATAAGGCCAGCCTGTGCTGCAGAGTGTTTTTACACAGCAAGTGTGTGTGAGTGCGTGAGATTAACCAAGCTTTAAAAAAAAAGCACTGCTCTTTCAATTTTAGAACAAGAAAACATTAGAAATACTGACTGCTTTTCAATATTTAATTGTCTGTAGTAACGCATTATTTTACCACAATCTTTCACCTCCACTTAACTGCACTTGCAGTGTATATTGTTTTTCTTCAAAATCATCAATTTTATTTGTTTTAAGTGTTTCTAATGTTTTTTGTAATAAAAATTTCAAAGAGCTGCGTATCGGTGGGATTTTGTGAATTACAGGTGCAGAAAAGCCCTAAGCGGCAGAAGAACGTGATGCTGCAGCGCTGGGAGAACAACCTGGTTAATGGACATGGAGACCAAAAGGAATGACCGCAGCCAACATGCACACACACACGCACACACACACACACACACACACACACACACAGTGACCACAACTGAAACACCCATGTGTATGTGCATCAGCTGCATAGTTTAGACAAGGATGCTACTGTTAATGTCTGCCAGAGTGCTGGACCTGCTGGACAGTCTAGAACGTTTGGATCCTCTGGACTTTTGGGACCTGCTGGACTCTGGCAGAGGGAGGACTGTGGACACAGTGTCTCACACAGCAGCTGCAGCAGGACAGCAGGACGGCAGGACAGCAGACGCAGCTTGAAGAGTCTGTTTAATTAGAGCCCCTCAGCAGAGGATATTGCTGTTTTGATGTTAGTCAGAAGCCGTTTTCCTCCGTGGGAAAAATGAATGCAGTGCCCTTGGAAAGCAAAAACTCAGACTGAACCGACTGGACCAAGTTCAAAGCCAATACATTCAGTACTATGTACTGTTTCCTCCCAGAGTCTCTCAGTGATGGAACTTGATTCCTCTCTAACAGTCCCAGATCATCCACACGCGGTCAGACTCTTCCCTCCAAACTTCAACCTGGAATAAGATTTGTCATAGAGTTGACTGAAACCTGCTTACACTACAGCTCTACAGTGTTATATCTAGAACCTCCAGAATAGCTTTTTTCAACCCACTGTAGATCAAAAGGTGATTAATTCCTCTCATAATTATTTTGTTTGTTATTCTGAAGTGTGAGGTCTTCAGTCCAGCTCCTGCAGGAATGGAAGAAGGTCTTGATGGTTCCTTACTGGTTTATAAAAACGTTCTTCATTTTTCCCACGGAGAAACACTGCTCTTGTCCTCCTGTAGGAGAAGCAAAGCCTGCATATATTAAATATTATAGCTAGAATATTGTTCACGCTGACTAAATTCTCTCTCTCCTCCTCTTTCTTTTTCCCTCTCTCTCTCTCTCTCTGACAGTCATTTATTGGGGAGCGTCTTATTTAATTGCGACTCTTCAGCAAACAATTCTGTGCATCATGAAACTTTCACCGACTGATTGTATTTTATTAATTTGATATTTGATTATTTTGGTTCAGAATCAAAACAAAGGGCAGATGGGGCTGCAGGTTCCCCTGATCAGACTCAGATCAGGTGGAACCAGGGGTTACTGTAATGAAAATTTGCTTCTACACAGTCGTAAAACACCAACTTCTCATCTTCAGTCTCTTAATACAAATTATACAAAATTAAATTCTGCCCAAAAAGTGAGAGCACATCTTACTGAATATCATCACCTATTATAATTCTTTCTTTTTGCAATACCTAACATCTCCAGGTCATAGCAGTGGAATCTCCATCTTTGTGCATGTTAGAAACACTAACAAATAGAGAACCTGAGGAATGTTTCATCTCCCAGCGGAATGTCTCAGTGGACAGATGAAATGAAATTAAAAACCTTTTGATCATTGTTTGTGAATTTGCTTCTTTTTCTATTAGTTATTTATTGTTTTTTTCAACAAATGTTTACAATTATCTACTACTCAGGCCAACCCCCAACAACACACAAATAGAAGTATCACTTTACTCTTGTAAATTGGAATATACATAACTCCAAACTCTCCAGAATCTGTCTGATTTGTAAATTATGTACCATAAAAAATCTTTTTGTTCATGTACTAAGATCAAAGGGCAATTCAGAAAAGAATCGGGTACAATACCTCATCAAAGTCACTTCTGACAGCAATAAAAAGGTCCCACAGATTCAGTTTAGCAATGAGTCATGAGGGACAACACCCACCCATACACCATAAAACACACACACACACACACACAGCTCAGCGAGGTCAGGCAGGACTACAGAGAGGCTGATCTGCAGAGGGTGTGTTTAAAACTTTGTTTGAGTCGCAATGTTCTGGGCTGGAAAACACAGCTGTACTCTCCTCATCACATTCCAGTAGATCTTCATCACTCAGACCCACCACTCATTCCTCCAAAACACTGGATTCAGCCTTGACTCGGCACCACAAAGCAATCAGTCACATTAATTCATTTCATGTGCTTATTTCTGTT
>JBBJLS010048878.1:0-13502 GCA_037577275.1 Bryconaethiops microstoma
TAATGTTAATTGTATTTATTGTAATATTAATATTTTAACACTAACTTAACACTACTGTCCAGTAGTAAACAGGTTTTTCCCAGGTGCCTAAGACTTTTGCACAGTACTGTATATACATTAACAGGTTTATTCTGACCTGTGTCATCAGTTTCACCCCAGGGAGGGTAAAGACAGTGGGCGCTTGCTGGAATAAGCCTTTCTAAATCTCTCTGTAGGGTAAAGTCAACTGTCACAAAAGGCTTTCGTATATTATGTAAAGTGTTGAAAATTCTTCTGTTACTTTTTCCAATGTAAATGAAAATACATTTTCCTATATTTTTCATGTCTTAAACAGTTCTGAAAGCTGGTCCTATTGGTTGGGAAGATGCCACAAAACAAGTTGTGATCCTGGTGAATGTTAAGAAACCTTAATTACAATTAACTGTACAAAATGAAGTGATTAATCACAATAAACTACCATAAATTATGTGATTAATTACTATAAACTACCAAAGATTATGTGATTAATCACAATAAACTACCGAGCATTGTGTGATTAATCACAATTAACTATATAAAATAATGTGATTGATCACAATTGACTGCAAAAGTAACATGATCAACCACAATTAATCATAACCATAATCCACTGCACGAAAGCGCATGATTAATCACAAGTAACTACACCAAATGATGTGAACAATCATGCTTAACCACACAAAACACTGTGATCACAATAATTAACACATTGTAATTAAAATATTATTATTAAATGGGATTGTTTACACCAATTGATTGACTGTGATTAGATTTTAATAGACACTACAAAGGACTTGACTTGAAAATAATAATATTATTATTACTAGTAGTAGTAGTATTAACAACAAAAATAATAATATTATAATAATAATAATAATAACAGTAATTATTATTATTATTTTTATTATTATATCTAAGATGCAGTGCTCAAAGTGAGTGCCGACGGAAAACAGTGTCACAGATAGTGTATATTGTTTTAAGTTCATATCACACACACACACACACACACACACGTGCGCCCACACACACACCGGTTCTCGCACCGGGCTCATCGACCCCTGCTCCAGCTCCTGACCCTGCACCGGTTCTCGCACCGGGCACATCGACCCCTGCTCCAGCTCCTGACCCTGCACCGGTTTTCTTTGCTGCAGGGGGATCTCCTCCTTCGCCACCTCATCCACCGCCACCTTGGAGGTTGGACATTATGTCCCCACCCCCCCTTGGTCATATGGGTTGGGGGGTTTGCTTAGACGCCCCGGAGTGACGCCATTGGGGGGGGTACTGTCATGATCCCGGTCTGCGGCCACTGGGGGTCACAATGGGACCGTGATCAGTGCTCCACCCACAGCTGAGGACGGTTGAGCAGAGGGCTGATTAGCCCCAGCTGACTGTTTAAGGGACGCTGATCCTCAGATGTGGAATTTTTTTTTGTTGTTTTGAGGTTGGTTAATTCTTAATCCAGATATTTTAGTGTGTAACACAGTTTAACACCCCTTTTGTTGTAATGGACATCTCAAATGCTGGGAGATGGATGTGCTGTGACATTATGACGTTACCAAAAGTATCCTAAGTGACATCGAAGGACATTAAAGGAACAGTCTGAGGAAAGCAAATTACATTCACAAACAATTTACAAATCCATAAGAAAATTATTCAGGCTACTTGAGTTCTAGTGTTTGTTAGCAACATTAGTCTCGCAACCTTTGGTTCTTTCAGGGACTTGGAGTCAGCCTTCAGCCTTCAGCCTTCCAGCCTTGTAAACTAAATTTAGAGATAAAATTTGGGTAAAATTCCTCCTAAAAATAAATGCTTATTTTTAAATCACCTACTGTTGAGATATAGAGTAAGAAACTGTGATGAATAAAAATAGCTAGTTTCTTATTAAATGATTAAAAAACATGTTACTTTTTTACATTACCAGTTTATTCATGGTCATCGAGTTACTGTACTTGACCCAAAAATCCCACATATCCACTTAAAACTAGGCTGCTTAGGGGCATCAGTACGTTTCTCAGAGCCACAGCTGTGTCCACTACCCACCGCATCCCGGTGCTCCATGCAGTCTGCCAGCAGGCTGAAGAGCTCAGAGGCCTCTGGCCTCGCCACACCGAACATGGCCTGAATCCGCAGCAAGAAATCCTCTTTTATGTCCACGTCCAGTTTCCTATGGGAAATAAATAGCCGCAACAATGGATAAGCAAAAGGCTTTGGCATACAACTGTGGAGCTTTTAAGAAATCAAGGTCAGGGGTCCCTCTGTGTCAACTGCCCCCTGCAGTTAGGCTCTAGAATAAGACCCTTCCATGTGTCCTAAACTGTAGAAAATAGTAACACTAAATTGAGTAGTTGCCTATAAGTAGTGTCCAATTGTACACCTATATTTCTTGGCCATTTTATTGGAAACACCTACCATCTAAGGGTACCTTGCAGGTATCCAGTACTGACTATAGCCCAACCTATGGTTGCTGTCACTGTAGTACACGCTGGTGTTGAGAACAGACTGCCCCGATTGTATCTGGTCCTATGGTGGTCCCGTTGGTGGCCTAGTGGTTAGGGAGTTGGCCCTGTGAGCAGAAGGCAGTGGGTTTGAGTGCCAGGACTACCAGTGGCACCTCTGAGGTTCCCTTGAGTAAGTTACCGTCCCCTTCACTTGCTGAATGGGTTAATGTGCTGTGGTGTGTTCACCTATGATAAATGGACACTTTACACTTTAACTGATATCCAGAGCAGCAACTGTGCACCTGCATGGTTGATAATACACTAACAAGAGTTAGTGTATCTTTCATATATGCATTATGTGTTCAGTGAATTCACCAATGGAGAAGTTGTGAAAAACATATTTGCTTCATTATAACTTGAATGTGTCCAGATTTTGGAATTCTGAAGGTCAGATTTTATCACCTTATGTTTATAATAGAAGGTATTATTTCAAAAGGAATCACAGATTCTTCTCTGCATTTTCTCAACCCTTATATTTTGAAATATGTTTAAAGGTATAACATGCTAAATGCAACAAATTTTCTTTTGGGATTGGATAAGTTATGTAAAAACTGCAATAAGTCTTGACTAATTTGACTTTCTGATGAAGTCCCCCAAATAGTTTTGTATCAAAACCAGTTGTTGTTTTCCCTTTGTCAAAATTTACAAAGGGACTAATAGAAACAGCCCAAAATGCAAAATACATCTGTGAAATTTAGAAGAATTACATTCTTTTCAATGGAAGTTGCCACAGTGTCTAAGTATCCTTTTTTATACTCGTTATTTATACATTTTTTTATATAGCACCAACAAGAAACAAAAAATAAACAAAAAAAAAATTAACAATATATACCATACAAAAAAAAAAGTCTTGTATGGTCCCGACATTGGTCCTGAGAGAATAAGTCAGTTTTTCCATGGAGTAGATTTCCTCCACAATGTCCCACCACTCACCCTGACTAGGAGGATCACATTTCAACCAGTTGCTTGTAATTGTCTTTTTGCAAGCAAGTATCAACATTTTGAAAAGATATGTGTCCTCTGACCAGGACAAAGGACCAGGTCCCAGTCCCAGGAACACTGACCTGGGATCCTTGGGGAGTCTAAGCACCCTTTAATCCTTCTTCCCCACAGACAATAAATAACACATGAAATTATTATTATCATAATCATCCTCACTGTCTTTACTCACGTTATCATTTTTTGGGTTTTTTTGTTTGAAGCAGACTGTTAACTACACCATTTGCAAACGTCTAGCTTGGTTGGTGATCCCCACCTGTCTACTGCGGTCTGCTTGTGGATCAGAGCCAGCAGGTCTGCAGCCCGGCCAGTGCCCTCAAACACGATGATGGGCACAGGAGGAGACCTGCTCACGTATTCCAGTACAGTGGAGAGCACAGGAGGACCCCCCTCTACCACCACACACACCACAGGAACTCTCTGGGCCAGTCCTGAGGAAACACGCACATACACACACATACAGGGACACATACATGGGCATGAGTGTGTGTAATTATCAATTATGAAAAAAAAAAGTTTAAAAAGTGCATGTTTTTTATATAATTAAGTGATCGAGATGTTCGTAGAATTGTCCTAGTCAGAATTGTTCATAGCGGTGGTGAATGGAACCAGACACCTCTATAATCTCCCACACAAAAAGTTCTTACTTGAAATAGTCATGAATGTGTTGCCTGATACCTAAGACATTGTTTTGTCATAGTTTTGAGAAGATTTTAGCCTAAAACATATTTTTTAATTTCCTCTAATGATGCAATGATACATGCAAGGTGATGTGAGGCAAAATAGTCCCCAAAGGAAAACTGATTTTGTTCAGATTGGCCACGATTTTACCAGTATCAGCATTCCATATAGACACGGTTGGGTTTTGGATAAATAACATGGAATCGTGGGCAATATGTTTGTTTTTTGATGTGATATTTGTCATTATCGTTATAAAAAACATCCTATTATGGGTCAATGAGCTTTTCGGAGTATGTCATGACTTCATTAATGTTGACCAACTGCATGTTTCACTACTAACATAATCAGCCCTGTTTAATTGTTATTTAGTGCAGCACAGTTTGACTATTTGTCGTACTTTTTAAATGTGGCACTATTGTCCTCGTCAGGTGTCTTTAAAATACATATTGTGATGTTTTGCAAATAGTGAAAACATCCTGATACTATATTCCGGCCACATCGCCCAGCACTGCCCACAAGCCACACTGACTGGGATGGATCCTCTGCCGGTGGATGTGTCTCTCCAGTCTCCTCCTCAACTCCAGCTGGCCTCCTGATTTTCCCAGCGTTCCATCATCCACCAAGAGGAAGTGGGAGTGTAGGCCGTTGAGACAGGAGCGCTTGCTCAGAGGATTCCCCAGTGTCTGGTAGTGCCGCACGACCTGGTGAAGCAACACAGGTCGGGTGAGAAATGTGCGTCTTTAGTTGTACACTGGACCTGCGATCATAGATCAAATTACAGGGGGTACTGGGGGTACTGTACCCCCAATCAAGACCAAGACCCCCCTAAAGAGACAAAAATAGCAGTTTGGGTGGGGTTCTTAACAGTGTTATGAAGGCAGTACCCCCCAATTATTGAGGGGTAATTCACACTCTGCCTGCGATGCTAGTGTAGGTAGCAGGAAATGGAAGGTCACGTCAAATCTTTGTCAGTTACGTAGACTTTATTATTTGGGCCGTACAGCACCCAAACCCCAACAGGACATGACTATGGGAGAATTGTTTGAAGACTCACATCTCGTCCTATGAGGTCACTGTGATTCTCAATGAGTCCCCATGGCGTGACCCCAATGACATTCCGCTTTCTCCGCTCGTGGGTCCCATAGGCTTTCATAGCATCTCCAACATACATAGACACTCCTGCATAGAGTAAAGAGAAAAATGAGGCAAATAAACAATTGACAGCACATATTGGAATTGTTGGAACAATTGGTCTTCCTACGTTTTATTTTTATTGTTATTTTTATAGCTGGAATTTGGCACCTCTTCTTTTCCTACAGTTTTTGAAAAGTTTGGCATGGTTCCAATGCCAAAACATCCAATAATATCCTGTGTTGTGAACGTTTTCAGATTTCTGATCGTTGATCGAGGACCCTGTATGGATTGCTGAAATATTTTCTTATCAAGTCGCCTCCGTAATGTATGGGAAGAGAGAGCTGAGGGGCGAGTCTCCTTAAAAAAGTACAGCGGAGAGAGGGTCTGTGACGTCATGGCTAAGGCAGCCGTAAGGAGACAAAATGCAGAGCAAAAAACAAATTTTACATAGCTAAACACACAACAGACCTCAAGACACTAAAGCTCAGGTCAGGTATAAAAATAGACAGGTGTCACTGTTTCTTGTGGTTGAATTAAAAATAATCAGTCCATGAATGCGGCTACGTGTGCTTTCCCCACCCGTTTTCGGGTGAGAGCGGTTCGCTCCAACTGTTTATAAATGTGTTCTTAATAGACAGTGAGTTAACACCCCACCTCCTCGGTTCAGAGGTAAAACACGATGAACTAAATGAGTCAGAAGAGGCGCTGTAAACAAAAATTGTTTTTTAAATTGTTTTTTTAACCTTTTTTTGACCATAAAACCAATGTTTGAGTGTGTCCAAACACATATTTTTTAGCAACCATGTAATCACACTTAGCATTTTCTTGTGGAAATGCAATCTAGTTTATATTAAAGATTGTTGTTTTTTAATTTGTTTCATGCCCCTGGTCATAAAAGACATACATTTAAAAGACAGCCTGCTTGTTTCACCTTAACCTTTCACTGAATTACTTTTGCCCTTTTAGTTTGAAGATAGCACTCCAGCAGATGGGGAAAATAACACTAACGAATAATATGTTTTAAATAAACACCTGTATTGAAGCCGTCTGTTAGGATCCAGGCGCCTGTGGTCTCGGCTGCTCTGATGAGGCCCTTGCTGAAGGTCTGGCCCACCCTTGGGTGCAGGGGGAAGTTCTCAGTTCCTCCATGCACTGATATGACCAGCTTGGGCTGAACCATTTTCCACTCTTTCAGCATCAGACACAGCAGCTGCTCAGGCTTGGTATCACAGGACAGACGCACGTACTGGGATGGGCAAAACAACAATTTAACAGAGAAAGTCTTCATGTAACTCTAATGTTAATACTCGCCATTGCAAATACACAATATAGACAAAAGTTTTGTGACACCTGACCATTACACTAACAGGGACTTTAATGACATTGCATCAAATACATAGACTTTAATATGGAGTTGGTCCCCCTTTGCAGCTATAACAGCTTCCACTCTTCTTAGAAGTCTTTCCACAAGATTTTGGAACATCTGGGGGAATTTGTGTCCATTCATTCTGTAGCATTTATGAGGTCAGACACTGACGTTGGACAAGAAGGCCTGTATCACAATCTCCATTCCAGTCCATCCCAAAGGTGTTGGATAAGGCCATCACAGCCATGTCTTTATGGAGCTCGCTTTGTGTACTGGGACACAGTCATGCTGGAATAGAAAAGGTTCTTCCCCAAACTGTGTCCAGAAAGTTGGAAGCGTGGTGTTGTCCAAATATCTTGGTCTGCATTAAGATTCACTGGAAGCCCTTCACTGGAAGTAAGGGGCCTGAATAAAGAGGTGTGTCCCAATACTTTTGTCCATATAGAGTATTTGCTTATCACTGACTGCGTCAGTCCACTGCTGCTCCACAACCCCCCCAAGAACTGATAACAGTCTAATCAGGTTTTAGCAGAGCTCAGTACCATTAGATAAATTACTAATAATTCTCACTGAATGGTTCTTCTGTGGGACACAATTAGACCTTGACACACTGCATTTTCAGTAGCAGACAAACAGTAGTCACTCTTGCCACACCCACCTTGGCGTGGCAGGACCGCTTGGTGCTGCCCTGGAAGTCAATGGAGCCAAAAGCATCAGTGGGGCTGGCCTGGGTGTGCCTGGCCACAAACCACCTCTCCTCTTCAATTGAGGCAGGCAGCCCTGAATAACTGGGGTCCAGCTCTGCATGTTCCCCAATCAGCCTCCCACAGCAGCACCTGAGAGAGAGATCTGAGATCTGTACTGGTCACATTGAAACATAAACCCCTAACCCTAACCCTAAATGAAATGTGAGCCCGACCCAAAAAAAACGTGATTGGTTCAGTGTCTGATCCTGAGGCATGTGGGTGATGATTTAGTAATGCAATTTGTACAATTCTATTTGGTGTACATAGGTTTCCATTACCTGTAAGCTTCATTAGCCTAATTACTCCAGTGTAGGCCAACCTCAGATCCAAATGAATTTATGGTAAAAAATTGAAGCCTTTTGTTAAAATGCACCTTTATGGATCATGGCGGGGTCAAAATCCTAAATTCCCAGAACAGGGATGATTTTTACTACTATATTATTCATATTGTGTATTGAAAGGTGACTGATTAAGGTTGGCATTTGGCCAGGGAGGGTTGAACTCACTTTATGGCCTTGAATGGCTTAAAATATTTGGGCAGGATGTTCATCTATATTTATAAATCTGTGGAACCTGAACATAAAGGTTCCCAATTCCGAGATGCATTCCGATTTTTCTCCACAACCCTATAGCTATCCAAATCCTTCCAGCTGTGGCTTCATCACCACCATTGGGACTAGCTAACTAGCCATTGATGCTAGCGTCTATTAGCTAACAAAACTGGCCATTGGTGTTCTCCTTCAAACATGCTGATGCACCCAATGATGTTCTTCCAAAATGGGCACAGCCAGCTTAGCGTACAACAACATGAGGGACAGAGCATCTCATGTTGATATAGTGAGCCATAGTTAAAACTTCATACCTGACTAGGTTTTGGCAAACATGGCAGACGGGAGAACACCTGAAAAACAGAAAAGATTTGAATGAAAATGTAAATATATGTTCTTTATTGACCATTCTGAAACTGAACACGACTCTGACAACACACCATCAAGTAGCACACCTGTGATGATCCCGGGACGCCGGCAAAAACCTCACACACTCCCGCTTGCAGAAGGTAGCCTGGATCCACGACTTTCCAGACTAGAAGAAAAAAGAAGATCAAGCTGCAGTTTGGTCTAAAATCAGTTTTACACCACATTGACTTCTCTCCATAAGGAACTTGCACATGCGGTCTGTACAAATGGACGAAAGTATGTAGATAGCTGAATGCGGTACAGTTTTACTGTGAAAATGAGAAATACTGACTGGGAAATACTGAATTCTGTGGTTACTCCAACTGACAAGGAGTAAATACTCGGGGGCGGCTAAGCCCAGGACAGCAAGGCCTCTTATAAACAAACATGAGGTGTTGTGCTGTTTCTTTTGGCAGGCTGACATGACTGTAAAATATTTCTTCACCCTGACCTGTAGTGTATGAATCACAGACCCGCTCTGTGTGAGAAGCAAACAACACAGATGCGGTTCCTGGTATCCTAGTGAATCTACACCCATATATATGATAAGCTGTTTTCCTCCTGACTATACACTGCTGTTTCTTTTGCTACTGTATTTTAGTTGACCGCTATTCAGTTGCGGTCAACTAAGTTAGTTTTAACCCTGCTATTGTGTTCATTTAGGCTTAACACTCTTTGTGTTCCTGGTCACTTCTTACTGGGAACATGGTAGTTGATTATAAATCCATGATAATATATATATTACTACCTAATGATGTGTTGGAACTTTCTAGTTTTGAACTTCCATTTGCTATTTATGGCTTCACTTAAGGTCTTACAACTCGTTTTTTTAAGGAAAAAAATATTTAAAAGAGATTTTTTTGACTGTAACACATACTAAGATGAAACATTTTGACCTGTTTATCACAGAGTATCTAATTTCATTGTTTACCAAGGACAATGTTTTTAAACCATTAAAATTTTCCTAAAAAGTAGCACAAAATAACATCTTTTGTGTTCCCAGTCAAAAGTGACTGGTATGATTTATTTAGTAAAGAAAAAAGACAAAGTTTTTTGTCTTTTTTCTTTACTAAATAGCTTGTTAAGGTATAAAAGGTGGTTGCTGTGGTGTCGGAATGTGTTGCTAAGTAGTTTTTAGGTGGTTGCTATGGTTTAGGAGGTGGTTGCTAAGTAGTTTTTAGGCGGTTGCTGTGTGTAGAAGTTGTGGCTAAGGAGTTTCTAGCTGGTTGCTATCGGATCAAATGTGGTTACTCAGGAGTTTCTAGATGGTTCCCACTGGATACAATGTGGTTGCTAATTAGTTTTTAGGCGGTTGCTATGGTGGATGAGGTGGTTGCTAGGGAGTTTTAGGTGATTGCTAGGGAGTTTTAGGTGGTTGCTATGGTATCTGGGTCAAAGCAATTTACTCCAGGATTAATAAAGTTTTCTGATTCTGATATACAATGTGGTTGCTAGGGTGTTGCAAGATGCTTGCAGCGGTGTAGGATTTGGTTGCTAAGTAGTTTCTAGGCAGCTTCTATTGTGGTGGCTAAAGAGTTTCTGTATTTCTGCTATGGTATACCAAGTGGTTGCTAGAGTGTTGCTAGGTGCTTACTGTGGTGTAGGAGGTGGTTGCTAAGCAGTTTCTCGGCAGATTTGACCAGAACACAATAGGAGGGTTAATTCAACACTAATGATAAAACTACCAAGGTTTGGCAACATTTACCATAAGCATTTATACCATCAGGACATGTAACTATAATGTAATATGCATAATATGCATAATACACTTTCATACACTGACAACTTGCAGGCACATGTATAAATAATCCTAATATGATGCTTTAACTCTACCAGATCAAATGAACTAAGTATAAATCTGTAAGAAATGTTGGTGTGTTTCATCCGTAGGTGATTCCACAGCGACTGAAGAAGCTGTATGGCATGATAATCATCCATAATGTCTTGTATTTAAAAAATCAAAGGAAACAACAGAGAAATCATTGAACATAGATCATCACAGTACATTTTTATATTATTTTTATTATTTAGGTTTTTGCTGTAACCCAAAAAACGTGAAATACTAAAACAGTGGTTCCCTACCCTGCTTCCAGAGGCCCACTACCACTTTCCTTAATGTGACATATTTGTGATTCCAACAGGATATTCAGACAAGAAACAATTGTATAGGGGTGGGATTTGACTGGATTGTGTAATGTGGGCATCCCAAAAGGAGGACTGAGACAGACCTGGACCATCTGCACAAAACCTTCAGGCTGAAAAGCACAAATTATCTATTAAAAATAAGGTTTTATCACATGTGTATTTACAACTGTTCCAAAAAACAGAAGCGAAAGTGAGTAAATGAGTGCAGCTGGGTGTGGAGGTGGGGGTGGTAGGAGGGGGAAAGAATTCTAAATAAATAGAATTTTTCACCACTAAGTGCATGCCCTGAGGCAGCAAATTATCAGAGGGTATTTAGAGATGGGTCAGCTCCTTATAGTGATTATAGAGAATTTTGTCTTTTGAACAAAAAGAATGACCAAGGACAATATTAAACAAGATTAAAAAGATCAAAAAATTTTGGGTCAGCTTAAAAAAGAAGTTGTCAGGGTCATTTCGGAGGTGACCTTTGTTTTTCTCATTGTATGCACACAAACACACACACACATGAGACATGGGACATTTTTACATCCGTAAACAAGATGGGAACTAGCTTACTATGGATATGTGACCGGGTCAGGAGGCTATTCTGAGCCTCGGGCTGTGGCTGGAAAATGCAGAAAGCAAGGCTTGATTGATAAAAACACCAGATAAGCTTTTTTTTGCTGCTTTGACACATCAGGTCTAGATTACTGGTGGCCAGGAAGCATTTCCCTACACTCTTGGAAATGAATCAAACCTAAGTAGCATACACCCACAAAAAACGTGAGATCAACTTGCCTAAAGCCAACATCTTAGCAGTGTTTTTGCTGTAGTCAAGAAACAGGCTGCAGTGCCAGGAGGCCCAGAGTAAAGGAATGAGTGGATCGATAATTCCATAATTATACTTCCGATCTTGACTGAATTTTAGGAAAATTGATCTACACAAATCAATACAAAAAAAAACCCCACCAGAGTACTAATGCCCCCCATCCTGACAAGCCAGTAAATATCAGTATCACTATTAGCCTTGATATTAGCCTTGGTATTACTTGGTATTAGGCAACACAGTGGGTGGCCCTATCGCTTCACAACAAGAAGATCTTGGGTTTGATTCCTTTCTGTCTGAGGTTTGCATGTTCAACCTGTGTCTGTATGGGTTTCTGATGGCTACTCCGGTTTCCTCCCATAGTCCAAAGACATGCATGGAGGTGTAAAACTGTAGATGTGATGGACCAGCAACTTGTTAAGAGTGTTTCTCTGCCTTTTGCCCTATGAGCACTGGGATAGGCTTCAGCCAACCCCCTGCGATCCTGGTTAAGGATAAGAGAGTTCAGAAAATGGATTGATTACTTGGTATTGGATCAAACAAAAAATGAGTGACATCACCCATTCCTAGTTCAGACATGTATGGAACTAGACAGGTTTAAATTCCAACTAGTGCTAATGCTGCCCCTTTTCTTGCTAAAAGTTCATATTATGGTTGTGCCAACCTACTTTCATGAGATCTGTTGTGATGTTCATGAATCTAGAACATGCGCCTGCCATGCATGTCACTATAAAGCAGACTTTCGTACTGATTTCATGTGTAGGTTGAGCAGCAGCTGTTTACCCCATAACACTGCTTTCCACTATTACGCAGCTGCCTTATTCTTTTTTTGTTTAATACCACTTAGCTTTAGGGCAAAGAAACCAACCGAGTTAGGTTAACCTGGTGTGCTTATAGGCTGAATCTCAAATAGTTCACTCCTCCCTACATAGGGCACTATGGCTTCTACTCTGGAATGGTGTTCTTACATAATGACTTTCTATTAGACTTTAAAAAAAAAGACTTTCTATTAGACTTTAAAGAAATAGAAATAATCACAAACATACATAGAATATATATCCCTTGAATACAAGCTTGTTTACAGTGTTATTTAATGATCTATGAAGTATACTACATAAACCTTGTGTTCACCTTTGTTTATTGTTATTGGAGCACTCGGAATGTTAAGATTGCAATCATACAAAAAGCAAAAGTCAAATTATTTGGTTAAAGTCAAAGTCTTTAACCATCAAAGACATTTCTATTTAATTTATTCTATTACATTTAGACGAGTTTGGGTACCAAAAATCATGATTCCTTTTTATATAATTGTTAATTCATGATTCCTTTTTATATAATTGTTTTCTGCCCTCTGTTTATTCCTCACAATTAAACAGGTTGTTCCTGTTACTGAGCCTTTTAGAAAGATATATGCAAATAATCTCTTTTCTGATTGGCCACCGTGCACTGCAGCTCATTCTAAAGACACCACGAGACTGAAACACTCCTTATACCTTCGGCATGAATGGGCGGGGCTAAGCTGCTGTCGGCTAAGTAAGGAGCTATACGTATGTTGCTTTTGTGACATCACAAAAACTGTGATTTGAAAACAGGCTCCTTTTCCAGCTTAGTTTCCAAAAATGCAGCAGTGCCCATGGTTTCAGTATCAGTAAAGACATCAGGAATGAGAATGTGGTATCCTGTCATGACTAACATACACTCAACTGCACAAGCAAGGGGATTTATTTACATGCGGTGGTAACCCCTGCACGACATCACACACGATCCACGTCACCTCAAACAATCAGGACTTGTTCTTCCGTGCAAAACCGCTATGAAGCCCAGGCAGATGAAAGCAGCAGTATTAATATAAATTGTAGGATGTGAAGCACATCCCCTTCCTGCCATTATAAGGTGAAGTATGGCCTCCACCCTCCTCCTCCAACCAAGTGTTCCTTCAAATAGGAGAAGAAAGAGGCAGGGCAGGAAAAGGTTTTCACCGAAAACCGTGCAGTTCATACCAATAAGGTCAGCTATAGCTCCCAAATTCAACCAGAGAAAACACTACAGTCTCAAACAGTACAGCAAATACAGACAAACACACACACACACACACACATACTTGTTTTTATACGTCGTGGGGGTCACCTGAAATATTGTCACAAAGTGGGGCCC
>JBBJLS010048909.1:0-13500 GCA_037577275.1 Bryconaethiops microstoma
CTCTCTCTCTCTCTCTCTCTCTCTCTCTCTCTCTCTCTCTCTCTCTCTCTCTCTCTCTCTCTCTCTCTGTCTCTCTAGCCTTTCTGAATCAGTCGTTCCACTTCTGATCTGAACTTTTCCTTTAATGATGACTCAGCACACAAAAACCTCATAAAGCCAGTCGCTTAACGGCAGGACAGAGTTGCAAAAGTCCCCGAGGTTCTGTAAACACACACACACTGGTCCAAATTTGTTGGCGCAGCACACTTCGATATCGCCAGATTGCTGATTCTGTAACTAACGCCCTTTTTTCCAGTCGAGCTTGACAAAAAAAAAAATCATACGGTCATAAAATGGTTCTTTGACAAATGAAGGCAAAAAACAATGGTATTGATCATCACAGTGGACAGGATTAACCCTCAGAGGCCTAGACAGGTGGAAAAGAGGCCAAACTGGGACCCCCAGATGGTCCAACGGAGTTCGCTACATTCCCATTTGATTTACACACACAGTCAAAAGTTTTGGCACACCATTTGCATGTTACTCACTCAATATTTACTAAAAACACTCAATATTCTTTACTAACAAATAAATGTACAGTATGTTAGTTGTTTGAGTCTTTAAGCCAGAAAATGCCACTTTTTATTCATCAGTACTGACCTACAAAAATCGATCTAATATAATTATAATTATAACGTGGATCACCGGGCAATGGTAGATATTTAATGAGCTATTAAGTGATGAAACAGTAAACGAGTGCATTTCAAGTTAAAGGACAGTCTAGAATTTGACTCTGCATCACCAACAGAGCCAATTTTAATATGTCCAATAAAACAAAGGAAACTTGTTTCATTCATAGTTGTTCACTTGACAAAGTTCCAATATTTAACAAGAATAAAAAAAACTACAGTTTTTCAAATGAATGGAAAGTAGTGAAAACCTGCGGTGTGCAAAACCTTTCGAGTGGTTGTATACATTGTGTGTGGATCAGTCTGCACTTCTGACATATTTCCATTTGTTTTAAGTTTAAAAATATGCAAAACGCATAAAAAAGACAAACAGTACCGTAAAATTACTATAATAATACTGTAAAAGTATTATTATACTTTTATATGGGGCAGCTGGTGGCCTAGTGGTTAGGGCGTTCGCCCTGCGATCAGGAAGATCAGGAACTTCAATTCCCAAGACTGCTAAGCACCTCTGAGGTACCCTAAGTAAGGTACCATCCCCACACTCTGCTCGTCGGGCGCTTTGCTCCTGGCTGCCCCCTGCTTCACTTGGTGAATGGGTTAAATGCAGAGGAACAATTTCGTGCTGTTCACACTGTGTGCTGTGGTGTGTTCACATATAACAGAATGGTCGCTTTCACTAAAAGGTCTGACAAACTACTGTGTACGGACTGTAAAAGTGCTGTATACGGATTGTAACAGTGCCGTATACGGACAGTAATAGTGCCGTATACGGACAGTAATAGTGCCGTATACGGACTGTAATAGTGCCGTATACGGACAGTAATAGTGCCGTATACGGACTGTAATAGTGCTGTATACGGACTGTAATAGTGCTGTTTACAGACCGAATAGTATTCTAAACGGACTGTGTAATAGTGTTGTAAAGGGACTGTAATAGTACTCAAAAGGGTTGTAATACCACTGTAAAGGGACTGTAATAGTACTGTATACGGACTGTAACAGTGCTGTATAAAGACCGTAATAGTATGGGTTGAACTTTCTGCAGGTTCTACCCACTTGTTCTAATAAACCACGAGTGAGAAAAAAAAATTGTAAAAATATAAAGAAATGGCTTTTTTCTACAAAGGATCTACAGTGATAGTACTGTAAAAAGGTTGCGATACCACTGTAAAAAGCCTGTGATAGTACTGTAAAAAGCCTGTGATACCACTGTAAAAAACTGTGATAGTACTGTAAAATGACTGAAAGTTGAGGATATGGCCAATTTCTCCGCTTGCTCCAATAAACCATGAGTGAGGAATTATTCAACAGTCCGCAAGACAAGGCATTTCAAAGTGCAAACACAATGTAGGGCCTGGCAGGCGGAACCGCGGGAGGCCGGGAGCAGAATAAAGCTAATATCGCCTGCCTGGTAGGAGATCAGGAGAGGAAAATTTTCCCCTTCTTCATCAATCCTTCCTAAATTGCAGTTAAAGAGCAGAGTGTTGGCAGATTTAGGGTGATGTGGCACAGAACTGTTGAGTTCACCCAGTGAAAAGATTTATGAAGTCACTCCAAGAGCTCTTCACAATAACGTCTCTCTCAGAGCTTCATTAATAAAAATTAAGTTGGATATAGTATGTAAACACAGTGAAAGGTTAAAAAGGTTCATATACGGAAACTAAGCTCCAGTCAGTTTGAAATTCACCGCTTTTCTGACGTCACAAAAAACATCACACATACATCACTGTGCAAAAGTCTTCGGCACCTATTTTAAAAACTGTTTAGATGTTTGTAGTACTGTTTAAAGTAATATTACTAAATATACTAAATGAAACTAAAAAGAATGAATATAAACACCATCATACAGTAAATAGCGATTGCACGTTCAGTATATCAGTGTGTTCCTTGTGGAAGTATTACTTGTAGTTTCCATCAGAAACCTGGTTTGACTCAATCAGTCCTTTATTAAATAAAATCAGGAGCTGCTGATAAATTTCACGAATCCAAACAACGGCTGGAGGAACCGAGAAGAAATCCGGAACCGGACCTGTGTTCTCCTCACCAGCTCACACAATATCAACTACTTTTCACAAGCAAAACAAATCTTGATACTACTTCCTGCTTTTCCCCCCCCTTTATCACACACTGAGAAAAATGGCTTTAAAAAATGTGCATTGGGTTCTAAGTCAATTAAGTCTACAGCAGTTTAGCCCCGCCATTTAACTTTGAAGCTATAAGAAGCGTTTCTGGCTGTATTGTGTTTTTCGCGAGGTTCAATACAGAGCAGAAGGTCAACCTCAAGTTGCTAAAACAGCTCATGAACTCCACAAGACCTCTGAAGGTGATCTTTGGTTTCTGCACCAAGATGTTAGTAGCAGATTCTTTAAGTCCTGTAACTTCCATTGCCCATTGTAGACACTTTCAGTGGTGGAAAGGAGTTAACATGGGTACTCTGGCTGGTTTGCAGCCCCATACACAGCAGCGGGGCGCCACACTGCTTGTTTTGACCCCATTCTATCAGAACGTCTTTTTGAGCCGCATGAACGTCAGTTTGTTCTGTGGGATCAGACCAGACGGATTAGTCTTCACTCCACAGTCGCATGAATGAGCTTTGAGCACCCATGAAGCTGTCACTGGTCCACTGGTTCTCGTTCCTCGGACCACTTTCGATAGGTCTTGACAACTGCACACCGGAAACCCCCACAAACACTTGCTGCTTTGGAGATGTTTTGTCTAGACACCACAATCTGGTTCTTGTCAAAGTGCCTCAGATCTTTACGCCCATTTTTCCTGCTTCCAACATCAGCCCTCGGCAGGAGACACTGTATTAAGATCATCAATGTTCAGCCGCCAATGGTTGTAATGTTGTGGCTGATCAGTGTGTATCACTGGTAAAGGTAACAACAAAACTGAGAGGCTGGATCATGTCAAGTGGAAAAAAAGAAGTGCTTTTAGTATACAAAAAACACCGCTGTCATTTAAAAATGAGACCAATGAGAGGAAAATGTAGGACACAGGCTGTCGCTGAGACAGAAGCAAAGACATGATGAAGTAATGTTCCAGTAAGGCCCAGCTGCACTCCAGCTGCATGGGTGAACCCCGTGTTACCCATCACCTTCCACTGGAACCACGTACCCTCCTCACTGCTACAGTGGAATTACATCACTCACGCCAGGTACTGAATACTACACAGCAGACACTGAACAATTCAAAGTAGATATTGGACCATTAATAGCAGTTACTAAGTAATAAATTGCAGAAACCAGATAATAAACAGTAGGTACAGAATTATTCATAGTCAAGACTGAATAATTCGCAATACGTACTGAATCATTTACAGTAGATACTGAATAATTTGTAGTACACACTGAATAAATTTGTAGCAGTTACTTAATAATTCATAGTAAAACCTGAATGATAAATTGTTGATAGTGAATAACAAATTGTAGATACTGGATAGTTAGCAGTAGATACTGAACAATTCACAGCAGGTACTCAATAACTCCTAAAAGATATCAAATAATTCATAGTAGATACTGAACAATTCATAGTCATGTTGAATGATAAACAGTAGAAACCAGGCCTTTTCTATATGCAGCTGTAAGTGTAGCTCTTATTCTGTCGAACCTGTTATAGAATGTAAGGCAAATGTAATTAATAATTTAATTTAAAACAGTACAGCGAAACAGTTCTAAGGGTGAAAAAGTCACAGTGCTTCAGGTTGAAATTGTGCATAACAATAAACAGCAGCCACCAGAAACAGCGCCTGATGAAACATTGACATCTGCAGAAAGCCGGATGAAGAAGTGGCTGTATGATCTCAGGAGGTGAAGGTGATGTTTTTCATCTTAAAAAGATGTCCTCCTATAAAAAGGCACTTTGTCATGGCTGTCAGTCGGCGCCGAGTGCGCAATGCTGCTTAAAATAAAACCGATGGCTAAGCAGATAAGAAGGGTTTTAATGTCGATCCCCCCACCCTCCCGACTCCTCTTTCAATTTCTTCTGTTCAAAACAGATTCAGCCGCTGAGGGAGCGACAGGACCGATGACACTGCAGGTCTGACACTGCCAGAATCACAGCAGTAAGAGCTTAGCTTAGCCTATATACAAGTGTGTATGAGTTACAATATATTCACAGAATGTCCTCTATGTGATATAACGTATACAGTACTGTATAAGTCTTGAGCCACCACTCCATGTTTCTTTATACTTTGCTCTGCATCACCTTGTTGGAGCGAGATAAAGGAGATCCAACCACTCAGCATTCAGCACCACCAGTATACTGATCACCGCCTGATCATCTGGAATCATCTGCTCCTGTTTCTTCACTGGTTCAGGACTTCAGTTAGATGGTCTTCGTTCTGCTTGAATGATTCATACGTAGGTCACTGTGTGTCTTAACAAACCAAAAACATTCCTCTGAGACTGGTCCGGTTCAGGGACTGGACTGGAAATTAGAATCTTTGAAAGTCCTTCAGGAAGCCTGGAGAACTGTTCCTCAAGACTACATTAAAAATACAAGAATGTCTGGATCTCTGGAAGCAAAATAGGAAAAAATGAGGGGGCTCAAGATTTTTGCAGAGTACTATAAAGTAAAGTGGCCCCTTATAGTCATGCATGAACACACCACAGCATACAGTGTGAAATTCTTTCTCTATATTTAACCCATTCACCAAGTGAGCCATGGGGCTGCCACCAATGAGGGGGGCTCGGGGAGCAAGGAGTGTGGGGACGGTACCTTGCTAAAGGGTACCTCAGTAGTGTCACTAGCTGTGCTGGGATTCAAACCCACGACCTCTGATCGCAGGGGCAACACCATAACCACTAGGGGACACACACACACACACACACACACACACACACACACACACACACACACACACACACACACACACAAATATGCTTGGATTCACTGGGGCCCTGAGCTAAATCACAGAACTGCAAAAGACAAAGTGAGGATGAGTAAAAGTGAGAGAGAAGAGGACGTGATGAAACCACGCTTCTTTTTCCCCACTAACAAACTGTAATTTTTTGATGAGGAAACCATTACAGCAACAGTTCTGGGGAAATTACTCACAGTTCCACTCGGTGTGTGTTTATTGGACAGTGACTTCAGCAGAAATTTCAACATGATCAAGATGATCTGAGGACCTACAACCTCACAGTTCCTGCCGTAATACAGTTACTGTAGTTCAACTACATACAAACAACAATACATTCAATGAATTAAATTCAGTTTAACTAATACAATACATTCAGCTACTGTACATCAACATTTTAATTACAATTGTTTCAAATACTGTTCTTCATCATTTTAGTTACAATACATTCAACTACTGTACTTCATTTTAATTGCAATACATTGAGCTACTTTACTTCAACTACTATAATACATTCAATTACTATATATTAACTCCAACTATAGCACTTTCAGTTGATATACAGTTGTTCAGTTGATATGTCAAATATGCTGCACTTCACTGCTTCACTTCACATTCGGTTGCCAAACTTTAACACAGTTTTCTTTTTCATTTTAATTTTGTTGAAAGATCAGAATGGAAGATCCAGTGAAAATTTAAAAAGGTTCCACAGAGGATCAGCTCAAATTTAAAGCAGGCCTCCGGCTTCCCAGGTGGACAAGGGGAGAGGAAGCGAGGTCTAATCTCTCTTAATTGGAACCGAGCCCTCATTTCGTCCCCTTCCTCACTTTAGTAAACACACAGTAATGGAAGCATCGTTCGCTCCTCCAGTATCAATAAAGCACCTCCTCTGAGGACCACTGCTGATTCTTCACTTTTTCACCTGCTCGCTCTCTCTCTCTTTTTCTCTCTCCCGTTTCTTTCTCTCGCTTTCCCGCTTCCTCTTTTTTCTGTCTCTGCCTTTTCCTCTCTTCTGATCTCTCTCTCTTTCTCTCTCCCGTCTCTCTGTCTCTTTCTTTCCCTCTCTCTCTCTCTCTGTCTTCCCCTCCCTCTGTCTCTCTCCATCTCCCTCTCTCCTTTTCTCTTCCTCTGTCTCTCTCCCTCTGTCCCTTTCCCTCTCTCTGTCTCTCTCCCTCTCACCCTCTCTCCCTCTATCTCTCTGTCTCTGTCCCATTCCCTGTCTCTCCTTTTCTCTATCTCTGCCTTTCCCTCCATTTTCTCTCTCCCCTTTCTCTTGTCTCTCTCCTGATCTCTCTCTCTTTCTCTCTCCCCTTCCCCTTCCCTCTGTTTCTCTGTCTTTCCCTCCGTCTTTATCTCTCTCTCCAACTCTCTTTGCTCTCTCCCTCGCTCTCTCCCTCGCTCTCTCTCCCTCTGTCTCTCTCTCGCTGTCTCTCTCCCTCTCTTTCTGTCTGTCTGTGTGATTGTGCTGTGTTGTTCTCTTTGCCGAATGGCTTCTGCAGAAGTAAAGGAGTCGATCCATCTCAGTCCTCCACGCAATGTCACCCTCCTTTCCTCTCAGTTGGACGAAAGTATAAGGAGTCATGTCCCCATTATAATACAATACACTCAACTACTGCACTTTAAACTTCTATAATACATTCAATTACTGCACTTCAACTACATATTAACAACAATACATTAGTACTTAAACTACTGTATTACTACTATACTGTAATTGAATAACTACTATATTCAATTACTATACTTTCTATTTTAACTGCATTTCTAAGTATAATACTTTTAATTACCGTACTGCAACTACATAGTAACTACTATAATGTTTTAAACTACTGTATTTAAATTACTATAATATATTCAAATATTGTACTTCAACCTCAATTGGACTAATACAAGACATTCAACTACTATACTTTAACTACATATTAACTACTATAATATATTCAATTACTGTACTTCAACTACAGTATATCTAATACAAGACGTTAAATTACATGCACTTCAACTACATATGAACACATATGATACATTGAACTACTGTATTTATACTATTATAATATACTATATTCAACTTCAGTACTTCAGGTACTATAAAACATTAAACGACTTTACTTAAAATCCTGTAATATCCTATAATATATTCAACTACTGTAACTACAACTATAGTTTAACTACTGAGATGAACAAACACATTCTAGCAAAACCCATTTACATTGTGTTTAGGGTGCTGCTGCGCTGCCGTGCATTTCAGTCGGTGTGACCATGTTCACTGGCCACACCAACTAAATGGACATAATGTTCTGGACGATGGACCACATTAGAGGTGAAGTGAACGTTGTGTAAATCAGGTCTTCGCTGGTGTGGAAACCCTACACATTTATCACAGCTGTACTCTGAGCCTCAGGCCTGCACTTGGGGTCAATGCATTCCTTCTCCACTCTGCTTTATAGTCCAACGCATGACACGGTTTAGATGTGGAGAAGAGCCTGGAGGGCTGGAATGATGCTTTTCAGGGCTGTAAATGTGGTGACTTCACTCACTAGCCAGAGGATAAACACAATATCTTTTACGACAGAGAACCACAAGGGCTGCTGTCGTACCGGACGTCGGACTATAAGTTATGGTCCAGCCTGCTCTTGTGGTTTCTGACACTGCAGAAGTTGCGCAGAAGTGTCTTTTTCCAGCTAATGTGACTGAATTATGAGGGGGTTAGTTGTTAGCAGGTTGCATTGAAAGGAGCAAAATTATGTAACTAACATCACCTCACAAAAAGGTCATTTTTTCAGAGATTCAGTACTGTGCAAGTCTTGGCCCAATTCTCGTTTCTTTATATTTTGCTGTGAATCACCTCGTTGGTGCAAAAATACTGGCATGGGAACAAATGTTTTACTGTGACAGGCTGCAAACTCCCTAAAGATACAAGGAGCATTCAGCACCACCAGTATACTGATCACCGCCTGATCATCTGGAATCATCTGCTCCTGTTTCTTCACTGGTTCAGGCCTTAAGTTAGATGTGCTTTGTTCTGTTTGAATGATTCATACGTAGGTCACTGTGTGTCTTAACAAACAAAAAATATTTAACTGGTCAGGTTCCGGGACTGGACTGAAACTGAGAGCCTTTAAAAATCATTCAGGAAATGTGGAGAACTTTTCCTCAAGACTACATTAAAAATACAGGAAAGTCTGGATCTTTCTAAGCATGAGGGGGGGCTCAAGACTTTCGCACAGCACTATATACTTAAATAAAATTAAAAAAAACAGCAGCATTCTGTTCATATTTCAGTCCATGTTTGTAGAAGCCACACAAGCGAATCTATTCGATATTACTGAAGCTCTCTGCACAGTTTGAGGAGATTTAGGCCTGAAGTTAGCATCATGCCACTTGCTGTGTTACTAGTTAGCCACATTAGCCTTGTAGCTAGACAGATCTTCTCTGTTCAGCGAGTAATAAAATACACCAGGACCTTCAGGCGCTCTGCAGAAACATGACAGGCCTGTCTTCTGCTGCCAGGGGGAGACAGGAAGTCGTTTCACTATCAGGTTTTGTGGACAATCTGAAACTGCGGCCCAAGCTCATCTGAACTTTCACAGCTTGTGTGTGTGCGTGCGTGTGTGTGTGTGTCTTCATGAAAAAAAAGTGACTGTTTCTCAACACAACTATTCACACGTTCTAAAAAACTGGCAGTCGTGTGTGTGAGTCTGTGTGTGTGCTGGAGTATTTAGTAGCTTCTCTCCTTTTCCAGCTGGGTCAGGTTAATGATCATGCTAACCGGTTTAGCCTTCTCTCTCCCTCTCTCTTTCTATCTCTCTCCCTCTCTCTCTCTCTCTCTCCCTCTTTATATGCCCCTCTCTTTCCCTTTGTTCTCTCTTCATTCTTTTCCATGTCTCCTTTCTTTTTCTCTCACTCTTTTTTCAGTCTGTAACTCTCTCTCTCATTTCTGTCTATATATCGTTTTCTTTCTTTGTTCTATCTTTATCCTTTTGCATGTCTCCTTTCTTTATTTCTATCTATTTTCTTCTCTCTCTCCCTCTTTTCTTTCTATATGTTCCATCCTTCGTCTTTGTTCTCTCCATATCCTTTTATATGTCACTCTCCCTTTCTTTATTTCTCTGACACCATTTCTCTAGTCTCTTCTTCTCTTTTCTTAACTTTTTTTTCTATGCTTTGTTGAGCTTCCTTTTTTCTTTTTATACCAATTATATCTTCCTCTTTCTGTACCACCAACCCCCACTGTCGTACTGAGGAGTGTGTGTGTGTGTGTGTGTGTGTGTGTGTGTGTGTGTGTGTGTGTGTGTGTGTGTGTGTGTGTGTGTGTGTGTGTGGACCAGCCCTGTGGGTGTGTGCTGGTGAAAGGATGTGGGTAAAGTGTGAACTTAACACTCAGTTCACTGCTAATCAAACGGCACACACACACAGACACACATACCTGGAGCTCTGTCGCAAACTGACCATTTCAGTTTGTGCATGTTTGCAGCACCAACCAAACAACACACAACTGGCATCAGAGCATTTGTGTTACTTTGCAAAATCAACCTGGTGTGACCTAGCAACGCTGGGTCGATAAATGTGGAGGAGGAGCCATCAGATAAATGTGAAGAGGGCAGTTTTTTTAACACTGTAGTTTGATGCAAATGGGGGTGAGGAGGTGGGTAACATGCTTTCTCAAACTTTGTACACTACCAGTCAAACGTTTCTGCACAGATGTTCTCTACCATAACATCTGTAGGTTCACCATAACATCTGTAGGTTCACCATAATATCTGTAGATTCACCATAACATCTGTAGGTTCACCATAACATCTGTAGGTTCACCATAACATCTGTAGATTCACCATAACATCTGTAGGTCTGCAATAACATCTGTAGGTTCACCATAACATCTGTAGGTTCACAATAATCTCTGTAGGTCTACCATAACATCTGTATGTCTACCATAACATCTGTAGGTCTATCATAACATCTAAAAATCTATCATAACGTCTGTAGGTCTATCATAAAATTTGTAGGTCTATCATAACATGTGTAGGTCAGTCATAACATCTGTATGTCCGTCATAACATGTGTAGGTCTATCATAACTTTTATGGGTCTATCGTAACATCTGTAAGTCAGTAATAACATCTGTAGGTCTATCATAACATCTGTAGGTCTATCATAACTAGAAATCAACCAATATGGGTTTTTCAATGACCGATGGCCGATATGTATAATAATAATAATAATAATAATAATAATAATCATAATCATGTTTCTTGATAGACACAGTTTCATGCCAAATTGCCATAATCCAATGATTGCATGTTGTGAAAGCCTGATCCAGGGACGTTTAATGAGGAGAGCTAACTGCACTAAATCATGTATATAGTTTTCAAGATACGTCAACAAACTGTTCTATTTTACACTGTCACAAGCACTTTCATTTATAAACAGCAGTGACAGAATCAATAGTTTTTAAGTGCAACCTCGCATTTAAGTATTCAGTTTTCTTCAACATTATCCTCAGCAATTCTGTCTTTAAGTATGATGATGCTGTCGCAGCACGTGAGTGAGTTGTAGGCTACTTCACTAGCAGTAAGCTAACTGGAGGCTACTTCGCTAGTGTTAAGCTAACTGAAGGTTAGTTCGCTAGCGGTAAGCTAACTGTGGGCCGGTAGAGGGGGGCGTGTCATGCGTGTTCCACAGCAGGACCCAGGGGCTGCCCATAAATGTGCATGTCTATTAATCTGTCTTAATATGTGCCGACATCGGCCGATGCCGATTATGTTAAATTCCCAAATATCGGCCCAATTAATCAGACAGACCGATAATCTGTCGACCTCTAATCATAACATTTGTGTGTCTAACATAAGATGTTAAGATAACATCTGTCACTTTAGCTGCATTGAGCTTTACGACCTGCTGTCTGTCTTTCAGTTTTGTTCGCATTATAAGGATTAAGCAGCAAAAAAGAACTTTCTTGTGTAAATATGCATGATTTTTTTTTCATAGCAATGCAAACTCAGTGCAAACTCAGACCTTGCTCCCCATGAAGACTCAGAGGTCTAGTCATTCTCTGACACAATGCTTCCCGATACACTCCAGGGCTGATTCATGCTAATTGGAGCTCAGCTAATTCATGCTGGCTTTCATGCGGCCTCTTGATTGAAATTACTGGGTGCTCAAATCTGCAAAGTTCTAATTTAGCACTAAACTTTAGCTCTAAAAACCTTCTGGTTCAGACGTGAAAATAATAGTTAATAATAGATAATAATAGATAATAACTGAACTAATATTCATGCAGAACCACTACTGAGAATTTCACTGAGATGAACCAATATTCAATTTGTCAGTCTTTATTTTTGATAGAAGATGTTCTGGGATCTCTGAAAGGCTTGTTATTGTTCTGTTAAGACTTTTCTTTTTGAAAACTCTGGATACTCAAATTATCAGCATAATCAATACATTACTCTGTTCATAATACACTCATTAGTGATGGTTGTAAGAAGGTGACAGTGGTCCACAAGGGTTCTTAGGTCTCTATGCGCTCAGGGTCTTTTTGTTTCCTTGGGCCCTATGTTCCTAGGGTCCCATGTTCTCAGGGCCTTACATTCTTAGATTAAAGAGGCAAAACAGATTTAAGATTACTGAGACATTGGGCAATACACAAAATGAATGCTGCTTCAAACCAAAATGATATTTAGGTATGTGCAGCTCGTGAAGACCTTGAGGATCACTGGGGCAGTATTTGGCTAAATAATGGGAAAATATAGTTGTTTCCAAGAAAGTTTAATCTAAAGTCCTGTTGATAAAGAGCCATTTAAAACACAGGCAAGATTCTAAGGGTTTTAAAATGGAAAAAAACCGGCCCTGAAAACCTTAATATTCGGATCATAGAGAAGAATGATCCAGGAGAACATTGACTGAAGGATTTTTGACTGGAATTATCTTTAAAGAGCGTCGCAACCAGAAAGATGTCAAGGTGCTGGGATGTCAAGGTGTAATATTTCATTGAGGTTCTATCACACATATATGGGCTACTATCAACCTCCTCACTTTATTTCATAAGTCGGCACTTACATTTCCATTCGTTAAGAACTACTGAGCAACTCTGAGCTACTTCACATCACGCAAATCAAACAGCTAAAAAAATCCAACTAAGAGACAGTCCGGCACTGCTGGGCTCCGATCTGAGCGCCGCTGGTTTTTACTGGGTCTGCTGTGATGTTAATGAATAAATACACCCTCCACCAATCACACCAGCAGGCTAATAATCCACTTAATTAGCGGTTATTTCCTCAGACGCTGACCCTGTGGGGAAAAAACACTGCAAAGGCGGTTTCCTCTCCCATAATGAATCAAACTCAAGCTGAAATTAACAATTATTTCCACAACAGACTATTCTAGAGACCTTTATTGCATTAAGTGACTAATGAATAATTACATCTTCGGTTAGTGTCTACATACAGTTTGGGCAAAAACAGAATATCATAGTGCAACTGATTCATGCTTGGGCGTTTTCTTTGGTACGCGCTGACGTTCTCTTTGGTATAAGCAGGTAAATACAGTAATAAACTCATTTAATTTACAATAATAAAAATACAGGCTTTAAGAAGAACAAAACGAAAAACACTCGAGACACTGTATACAGCCAGTATACGATCGCTTTGCGTCCCTCAACAGTACTGAGAATGTACACAGTTATATTTTATATGGAAATTTAGCTGGATTTATGTTAATAATTAGATTACAAAATTAGAAAATTAAAATTTTCTTAATAATTTAGCAATCGAATGCATGAAAAATTATATATTGCCCAGAAAAAAGCACAAAAAACGAAATGCGGAGGATATCTGAGGTTTTCGTGAACTTGCGGGGGTTTCAGCGCACAACTATTAGTTCGGCTCTAAGAAACAAATGACCTTTGAGGAACTTCTAGTAGTGTTTCACCGTCCAACTGGTCTCATTGTGAGAGGAGAGTGTCGATTACAGC
>JBBJLS010048929.1:0-13499 GCA_037577275.1 Bryconaethiops microstoma
AGTGTTTGTAGAGCAGCTTTTCTATGTGCTGTATTCCAGCAGCTTCACTCCTGATTCAGTTTCTGATGGGATGAAACGGAACAGATAGATATACAATTGTAATGTGATTAAATTTAAATTATTAAGTGATGTAGTGTAAACAACACATACTTCTGCTCATATGCATTTCTCAGGCTTCAGACAGTTTTATATCATGTGTTGGTTCCTGTGTGCGACTCATGTGAGAGATGAGGTGCTCCCGGCTCAGTCATTACTGTGGTATATCGGTACACACATTACACTGTAGCCGGGCACTTAACTCCATGTTGCTCCAGGGTTTGAGCTGCTCTGCAGAGGGGGTCTATTCCCAACCGGACCCCCTGACAGCCGCAGGGAAATGTGGATTTTTCTGAGTGTAGTATATATTCTGTGTGTACACACTTTACAATAGAAAATAATTCATATTTCTCAGTGTTTTATGATGTTATCATTATCTTCTCAATGCCTGTTCCTTCTCTTTTTCTCTCTTTCTGTTTGCCCCCCCCCCCCATCACTCTTCCTCATTCTATTTCACTATCTCTCCTTCTTTGGCTTTCGGATTTCTCCTTTTCTCTTTTTTTCTGTCTTCTGTTTCTCTGATTTTTTCTCTCTTTTTGTCTCTTTCTCTCTCTCAGGCTCCTATCTCCAACAGCACTCTCTCTTTCTGTGGCACTGATAATTCTTCTGCCTATAAGGTGGATAATGGGCTATTGAATAATGGCTGTTTTCTGGATGCTCTGGGAGTCGTTCCGCATGTCTTCCTCCTCTTCAGCACCTTCCCCATCCTCTTCATCGGTCAGTGCCTTTTACCTGAAAGCAAGCAGAAGCTGTCAGAATGGTGTACAATACTGCAAAACATTTTTTACGATACCAAAATCATAAAGCAATAATAAAATGATAGATAGATTATATATATATATATATATATATATATATATAATGTTATTTATTTCTCATTGCTGCAGATTGGCTGCTGCCCTGACGCTGCAGTCCAGAATTTCCCCTGTGGAGCGTCTCGAGTGTTCTCATGTTTTTGTCGTTTTGTTCTTCTTAAAGCCCCGTATATTTTTTTTTTACTGTAAATTAAATTAATTTATTACTGTATTTACCTGCTTATGCCAAAGAAAACACCTGTGCATGAATTACAGTATAGTCTATACAGGGGTAATACCGATGTTTTACATTCTAGCACTACAGGAGTTCAGTGTAAACTGTACAGTATGGATAGGGGTTTACCTTTTACATTTTCTTTAGGAGTAATTCATTCAAAATTAAATTAAAGTGTTTTGGGCCACATTTAGGATTTACACTATAAAAATAGGCATTTTTAGGTTTTTTTACCATATCACAATATCGCATTTTTGCACTATACGCGGGTGCTCTTGGAATGTAATGTGTGTATATATATATATATATATATATATATATATATATATATATTTATATGTGTGTGTGCAGTTTATCACTGATCAGAACAGATGTGAAAGAGGCGGGGAATTAGGTCATGGGTCGCTAGTGACCTGACTTATGGTTTCAAGGGTTAAGATAAGTATGGCCATTTCAATTTAGGTGATTGGGGATTACTCTCTGTGACCTTTTAAGGTTATTCTGTCATTAGCTTGTGTCTTAAAAATCAGTGCATATACACATTTTAATTGTCATTTTAACAGATTACCGCATTTAGTATGTATACCTTATGCACACTGAACACAGTGATGTGTTGAAATGACTTGAGTCAGTCTGAGTAATGTGTTTTCTGTAGGTTGGGGCAGTCAAAGCAGTAAGGTCCACATTCATCACAGCACCTGGTTGCACTTCCCCGGCCACAACCTCCGCTGGCTGCTCACGACTGCCCTGCTGTTCGTGCTGGTGTGTGAGATAGCCGAGGGAATCGTCTCAGACGGGTGGGGATTTCTTGTCTAATCATTAACAATTAAATGCAATTAAAAGCTATAATCAAACTTAACTGTAAAATAATGTCTGTCACAGTTAAAGTATGACATTTTGAGGATATATGTTCTGAAAGTATGATGAGTTTGTGTGGTTTCGAAAACAGTTGACACAGTTGACACTGAAGACTCATTACTGTTCAGCAAAAATGATATGAATGAAACTGGTTAGTTGAGTACTGCCAGCCCTTTATGCACAAATGAAATGACACCCTTGATTTCCAGCCTTTTTCAGTCAGTTTTCTTACAGAGTGCCATTCCCTCGCAGATTGCAGTGGCGTAATATTTGTCATGGCTTCAAATATTGTGCTTGTTTTTACAGAAAACCTTCATTCTGAAGGTTAGCTATTATATTAGTTGGCATACCTGTTTCACAAACTATTACTGATAAGCTCTTTCAAGTTGTCAGGCTGCCTTTTTTTTTTAAACACCACATTTACTGCATGTAGCACTTTTCTTTTGGATTGAAGGGTTTTCAAAACCTAATGAAAGGCTCGTTACTTGAAGGAATGTCAAGCCTGACATTTACTTCTGTATAGATATGACTTGAGCTGAGACCTTAAAGACTCTAGACTGTATTCAGACCCCAGAGGTTTGAGACTCAATTAGGACTCCCTTAAATTGACATGGTCATCATTCATCTGTCAGTTAAAGATAAAGAAAAATCTAAATCAAGGTGCCAGCAGATTCTTCATGATCCACTCTATGCCACAGTGCATCACTCAAGCTTATTGCATTAAATGGAACCCAGAGGTGACCACAAAAATCTGCGGAAGGCAAGTAGATTGAAATTTGCATTGATGAAGGCAATCATATACAGTAATCCCTCAGTTTTACGCGGATCAGGATTTGCAGATTCAGTCACATGCGGATTTTTTCGGAGAACCGAACTCTCCACAATACGTGGAAATCTCCACAATAATGCGGAAACATTCTCGCATTTTTTATTTTTTTTGCTTTTTTCGTGGCACTGTTTTTTTTTTAAAAGCATTTTAGTTCTAAATTATTACAAATATATAATTTACTGATAACATATATAGTAATCCAAATATAAATTCAGCTAAATTTCCAGTCATTGGCTGCTGCCCTCCTGTTCTCCTGTTTTCGTTTCATTCTTCTAAAAGCCCTAAGCTGCTCAGACACCCCCTTCTGGCAATTCAGTTTTTTAACCAAAACAACGCGTTTTTTCACTATATGCGAGTGCCCTTGGAACATAACCCCCGTGAAAAGCGGGGGATTACTGTATAGCCACAAATTTTTTTAAGCCTAATGTAATGTATAAGCGTAATCAGATTCAGAATCTGATCAGAAAACTTAATTGATTCCAGAAAAAAAGGCTTACGGCAGTTACAACTAAACAGACACACGGAGACGAGAACAATATAAAATATTAACTCTAAATAAATTAAATAAAATCTCAAATTGAAATACGCTATGCTATACACATAAACTGGGCTATTAATACTATATATAAGTTAATTACAATTAAGTGAATTACTAGCAAATATTGGTTAGCAATATGTTGTACGTAAAGGAAATCAGTCATAGGTCAGTAATTTTGACATAAGTAGGGATGTTTCACATGGTTTTATAATAAAATAAGATTTTGCACGTAATGAACTGATTTCGCATCAATAAGAAAACTGCACATGATATTGCACATGGTAAAACTATTGTGCATAATAGTAAGTTAGTTGACGTAATATTAGATACATCCTTTAAATTACATGGGAAGTTTTATTCTATTAAATCACACTTTGAGTTTGAAAGTGTGAGAGGTATGTCATGAATGCCCCATTCTGTGACTGTGCTTTGAGCGATCTAATATACAATACTGTGGTAAGATAGACATCCAGTTTATCAGTAGACTTTGGCTGCCGAGTGATGGCTTACATGAACCTTTCTCTTTCTCTAGGTTTAACCAGTCCCACCATGTTCACCTCTACATGCCTGCAGGCTTGGGCATTCTGGCTGCTATAACATCTATAGTCTATTACCACAACATAGAGACCTCCAACTTTCCCCACTTACTGTTAGGTATGTAGACAGAAAGAATTTTATGTAGGTTTGGAAAGCTGAATGCAGATCTGTGGAGACGTTAACTGAATATTCAGTGTGTTGGAAGATTTAGGCACTATAATCTATGTAAGCTATTATCCTTCCATTGTCATTTACTCACAGAAACATCATTTCATTTCAGCTTCTAGTTATTAAGCAATGTGTGTTATTTTATTTTAATTATTATGTGTTATTTTTTACTACGATCATTGTTTCTTTTTTTGAAGCATTGCTCATCTACTGGATTTTGGCCTTCGTCACCAAAACCATCAAGTTTGCCAAGTATAATGAGCACAGCATCGGTGTGGGGCAGCTACGCTTCTGCATCACGGGCCTGCTGGCTTTGATCTACGGCTTGCTGCTGGTTGTGGAGATCAATGTTATACTACGTAGGGTGAGAGCAGAGTGTGTGTGTGTGTTTGAGGTTGGAGAGAAGGAGCTGATGTTCATGAATTATCCAGCTGCGCAGTACTGTGGCTTATAACTGTCTAATGATCCCCTGGCCAAGCCAAAATGAGACTGGAGACAACTGACCTACACATGCTCTGCCCACAGATCCAGTCACAACCGTTTTGGGGTTGGACAAGCTTTACAAAACTTCAGGAAAACACTCTTTCAACATAAGGAAAAAAACTCAGGTTTAAGAATACAACCATTTTAAGTATTTTTGTTTAAATTTATTCAGTAACGGCAAACAAAGAATGAATGGATTACAGTCTCTGGACTGTATTACTTTAGAAGCAGACTTTTATTCAAATACAAACTTTAGGAGCTTTTAAGCAATTTCCTCTGGGATCAGTAAAGTTTTCTGATTCTGATTCTAATTCCCTGTGATGTAAATGGCAAAAGTGTAATGATTTAGAATGATTATTCTATTTATCATGACCAGAATTTTAGCTAGCAACTGCAGCAGCCAGTTTCTCCTCCTCTTCCACTGCCAGAATTTACCCAAAAGACAGGTTTGAGGATCTGAGCTCTGGGTTTTTATGCTCCAATTGCCAGAGATAAGGTAAATATCACTGTACATACAAAACTGACGTTCATACCAACTGTTCCCAAGTGCTCCTAAAAATGGCATTTCAGGCTTCTCTGTTAGTGATGCGTGGGTTGATATATTTATAATAAATTTAATTTCTAGTAAGTCAGTATTTTAGAAAACTTTGTGGGTGAAAAAAAGTGATAAAGCAACGTTCCAACTAAGTTATATATCAAGGAAATATTGCAGGTCACATCAGGTTCAGGTTAAATATTCAAAACCTAATATTTTGTGGGTTGGACAGGGTGGTTTTATCTCTCATAACGGGCCTGGCATGTGCGGGTCATAAAAAACCCTGACCTGCACATCACCACTTTCTCCTCTGTTAACTTCAGTGGCTGCGTAAAAATGCACTACAAAACACAATGTACTTAAAATGTGTTTAACACTACCTTAATTCACCCCTGAAAATACACCAAACCCCTTAATTTGAATTAAGTGGGGGTAAATTTGTGAAACCAACCCCTTAATTTCACCTTAAAAATAGATTTAAGGCATGAGTGTGAAACCCTTAATTTTAAACCTAAGGTGTTAATTCAGGAGGTTCTATTATTTAAGGGGTAAATTTGAAAAAGTAAAGGGAAAATTCAGTAGTTTTACCCCATAATCAGCCTTAATCTGTGTACTTTTCCCTTAAATTTCCTGAATTTCCTGTATGGGAAATTAAGGTCAAAATTAAGGTAATTTTAAGGGGGAAATTAAGGCTTTTGGTTTCGTAGTGATGCCAAAACTCAAAATCCTACCATTTTTTTTGTATCTACACAGTAACAAAGGCTGTCTTTTTTAAAGGCTTTTGCTGATTAAATGCTGCACATGTTGTGGCCTGAAAATAGGACAAAGCTTCTTAATACTAAAAAAAGATATTCTTTGCTATGTTAAAAAACAAAACAAAACAGACATCCAGATGATTCAAGCCAATCCAGAATGAACCTGATCTATCTTACCAGTCTTTTACACAAATAGAAAATAAATCTAATTTGACAATAACAACACACTCTAAAGTCGGGGTTTGACAAAATCTGAATGTGCTACAATTTCTCATTAGGTTGAATGGAGTTTTGTCTAATGTTCTGTAAAGCTTATTCAGCGAAACAATGGATTTGGTGTCAGAGCGTGAACAAGTCCACAGGCCCTGACCTTTTAGTAAATTTCAGTAAATTATGTAAAAGTCACGTATTTAGTAAACATTTCATACATATTGAATGACAGAAGCATGTGAATCCCATTTAAGCTTACATTATAGGTTGAAAGTTGGCACAAAATAGCCTCGGACAGGAACCTTTCGTCGAAATTGTGATAAGCTACCAGTGTCACACAGCAAATTACATGGCGTGGACACTTACCTATAATGTCCACCGTGATCTTCTCTCTCGCTTACAAAATCACGTTCACGGAAAGCCTCCCCACTCTGTGTGGGATTAAATGAACAGAGGCATTGCACTAGTTGTGCTTTATCTATTTCAGCTGCTTTTTAAACCCTACAGTTTTAAACCCTACGTCTGTCCTCCCCACCAAAGGACTTAAGCTGTTTACCACGAGGCTGAGGTGAGCAGAGGTCATGGTTTTTGGGTTGGTAGCAGTTAATATAGAGATTCTCAATCTTAACATTTCAGACATCTGATTATGACTCAATATCCACATTGAATGAAGGTGATTTCTAATGAGTTCATCATTAATAAAATAAACGTAAAAAATGTAATGTATTTACAATGTATTTGGTGTGTGTAAAGGATTGATTACAATTCTTTAGAACATGATGGATGGTATCAAGAAATCTCCCATTTCCAGGCTTCTAGTCTCTGCTGTAACATGTTAACACATAAAATTAACTTAGAAACACTTAGAATAATATGATCTAATTAATTGTGAAGTGTGAGATTTCTTGATGCCATTCATCATGTTTTAAAGAATCATGATCAATCATTTCCACATAATAAAAATATAAAATACAGCTCTGGAAAAAAATATAAGACTACTGCAAAAAAACCGAACAGCTTTGCCTTAGTTTTTGAGAACTGCTGACAATATTTCTTCTCATTTCCATAATTTTAAGCATAATTTTAAAGGAAATGATAAAACATCAAAATAACAGAAAGGATGCAGTGTTTACAGAATAATTCAAAGAAAGCAAATCTCTTGTTCACTCTTAAACAAAATGTCAATAATTACCTCTGATGTACTTCTAGTGGTGTTTTGCCATCCAACTGGTCACATTGTGAGAGGAGAGTGTTGATTCCAGCAGTGTTTTTATACTTTTCCTCATTAAATAAGATGTGATTCAGGTGATCACTAATCAGTACCTCATAAAGCAGAATGAGGTGCTTGTGTAGGAATTTAACAGACACTGACATGGAATGGTTGTCATACTCATAGAGTGGTCTCTGATTTGTTTCACATTATTTTATTTTCAGTGTTATGTGTTAAACCAGCAGCGACTATATACACAGTAACAATACACCTAGAGACAGAATAGAAATATTTGGAATATTATTTTTTTTTAAAATAATGTTATTTTTACTTGTATTTTTTGCTTTTTTTTTTTTTTTTACCTTTTTCACATTTTGTGTAGTTTTTCTCTCCAGTTTTGTCAAAGCCAGTTCCCGCGGCATTCGGGAGTCCTGGGGATTATTTTGGCTAAAAATTGAGGGCATACCTAATCATCATCTATTGCACTGTCTAGTGAGATAATAATGGGTTATAATCTATTCTAGCATGCCAAAACTAATGCAGTGTAATGACCACAGAAGCCGCAGTCCTTTAACGTGCCACAGTGGTGCACAATTTAATTACCTGAGCTAATTTAGGTGTGGTGGTTGGGAGTGTTGGCTGTAAAGAACAGTGATGTATATCTTGTTGGTAAACTGTATCTGTTTAATAACCTCTGGGATGCAAAAGTACCAGCACACCTGCCGTCCATATCAATGACCTCTTTAGCCGGTATAGTGGTGGTGTGTGAGTAATCCTCCCCCGTCCTCCATCTGCTGCTTTTGTTTTCCAGCGCTATGTGTTCTTCTCTCACCCCACCGAGGTGAAGCCCCCCAAAGACCTGCAGGACCTGGGAGTCCGCTTCCTCCAGCCATTCGTCAATCTGCTGTCTAAAAGCACATACTGGTGGATGAACACCTTCATCACATCGGCCCACAAACGGCCCATTGACCTGAAAACCATCGGCAAGCTGCCCATAGCCATGCGAGCCATCACCAACTACCAGAAGCTACGCAAAGCCTTTGATGTGCAAAAGGTACTTTAAAGGCTGTGTAGAGTTCAATACCACAATGTTAACTTTGATATCAATCCATACCAGAAGCACAACAAATGGTAAATCATCATCATATGGCAAATCAACTTCCTATATGGAAGTTCTCCCAGTTCATTTAGTGATGTGTCTGAAACTATGTGGGTGTGGAAGAACTTGACCGGCCCACACAGACCCCTGACCTCAACCCCATCCAACACCTTTGGGATGAACTGGAACGGAAATTGTGAGCCAGACCTTCTCGTCCAACATCAGTGCCTGACCTCATAAATGGACAAAGATTCCCACAGAAACTCCAAAATCTTGTGGAAATCCTTCCAAGAGTAATGGAAGCTGCTTTAGCTGCAAAGTGCGGGGCCAATTATGTCCCAATACTTTTGTCCATATAGTGTACTTTGGTAGTACGGCACCAATATACCAGTATAGAAGCCAGAAACACAAGCTGTTTAAAGGGGACTGACACAGCTAAGTTATGGAACTGCTTTGTGTTTTCCCCGGCGCTGATGACTATAGAGATAATCACAGAGAGAATCGCATTGCACTCAGCAGATGTTACACAGGATTAGGCCGTAGCCAAAGCAGTGACGTGCACTCTGACCGCGCTGCAGAGGAGACTAAAAATTCTCTTCTGCTCAGTTCAGAACAGCATGTTTGTGTTTGCATGTCCACTTTTGTTTTTTTCCTTTATTGATACTTTGTTTTTTCTGCATGTATGTGGGTATGTGTGTGTAAAACAAGGTGGTGTTGTGTACTAAAGACTGAAAGGGTCTCTTTTATGGCATGGGTGATATGACAGAATCCTTGTAAGACATCACTTTAAGCTGCTTACATAAGCATGAACAAGTCCAGTGCAGATTTTGCGTAATTACAGCAGGACTGAAGTGTATTAATGTGTGATTTAAGGTCAACACAACGGCAACATGTGTTCGAAGGTTTAAATTAAATTTGGCCACACTTTATTTTGGGAGTCCCCTATAGACTACTTGGAGATTTTAACTGTAATGATTTAGGTTTAGGTTTAGGATTTAATTTAGGATTTGACTTGAAGTTAAGGTTAAGGGTCACACTTTATTTTGAGTGATCCCTATAAATTATCTACAGATATTTTAATTTAAGAATTATTATAGGTATGATACGATTTTAAGCTTAGGATTTCATTTGGGCTTAATGTTAAGATTAGAGTTAGGGTTACTTATAATTTAAGATTAGGTTTTAATCTATTTGATTCAGTTTAGTGTTATTCAAATAGAAAGCGAGCATCCACAAAACATTTGCAGGGGCCACATAATTACTGGTTAAAGTAATTACTGGCTTAAGTTTAGGGTTAGATTTAAAGGAACAAATTATGCTCGAATTCATATGCACTGTATATATTTGAATGTTAGATCTGCTGTGGGCTCTCAAATTGTGTTTTGTAAGATTCATTCTGTAGTGCTGATAAAGGAGCAGGTGCCAAAGGATTTTTTTTCTTAATATTCTTCAATGTCATGTCAAATCTTTGATTCATGATTTGATCCCTGAAGGATTTGCTTAAACACCCCCATTATGAAATCATGAGCAGCAACATGGCAACATGTTAGACTCTAATCTGGGTGTTTGTGTGTTTGAGTCTGCTGTAGCATGCTGTGATTTAGACATGCGGGCCTGACCAAGATATTGTTTGGGCAAACTGGGCAGTGTGTATGAGATGTATCTGCGTTGGCAAAAATATTAATGAGCACAAATGACGTATAACGTATAACATAGTGAGCAGACTGAAAAAACGTGAAAATAGTAGCAAATTTAATGTGAAATGCAAGACCCACCTTGTTTCTACCCTCACTGTCCGTTTTATTGACTCCACTAACCATATAGGTGCACTTTGTTGTTTACAATTATGGACTGTCATCCATTTTTATGCATCATTTATTAGCCCGTTGTACCTCTTTCATTGTTTTTATGAAAACTTTAATTATTACATAATTAACAGTAGTCATATTTAACAATTGACAGTTTATACTTTTACTATAGGGTGGCAGTAGCCTAGTGGTTAAAACACTTAAGTTTACATTTACGTTTACATTTACATTTATGGCATTTAGCTGACGCTCTTATCCAGGGTGACGTACATCAGGGCTCAAGTAGTCCACATCTGTTCCTCAAACCTGAAAAGCTATACTTAAACCAGTGTGTTCTATTCAACCAACTTACTGCAGGATAAGTACACCTAATGACCACAAAGTTGCAGGTTGGAATCCCCCCCCCCCCACACACACACACACACTTTCTACCATTGTGTCCTTGAGCAAGACACTTAACCCTCAACTGCTCCAAGACTGTCCCTGTAGGTAATTACTGTAAGACTGTCCCTGTAACTAATGATTGTAAATCGCCCCTGATAAGAGTGTCAGCTAAATGCCTCATAACTATTGTCGTTTAATTTTGGACTCTTTTAAAGAATACAAGCCAATATTGTCGACTACTGGTTCTGTAAAATTGGCAGTGATAACAAAAGTTTTTTACTGCTGTGTGTGTGTGTGTGTGTGTGGTGTTACGCAGGAGAAAGGCGTTATCCCAGCTCGTGGTTCTCGGTGGATATGGCTTGCTCTGCGGCAGGCGTTCGGCAGGCCGCTTCTCCTCAGCATCACCTTCCGCATTCTGGCTGACCTGCTGGGCTTCGCTGGACCGCTCTGCATCTCTGGCATCGTCCATCACATCAGCCGCGACAATCAGACCATCAGAACTCCAGTAATTCATCTACCCATGTGATAAAACATTCATAAACATAATATGTAAAAATGTACATTTAGTCATTTATAAAGTTTTTTTTTTTGCTCTGAGATTTAATCATTGTTTTTTTTGTTGTTTTTTTTAATATTAGTCATGCTATATGGTAGTTTGTGGTTTTCTCAATTATTAAGGGTTCAGTCATTATCCACTGATTAAGAAGCGAATGTGCAGCTGCATTAATACTCCCTATTTACAAGAATGACCTAAAGGCCTTCATGCTCATGTTGGACAACAGAAAATAATCAATATGGCATATATTGGTTATTACTGATTCAACCTTAGCAAGAACTCCGTACATTTATACATTGCAGGTCTCCACTTTAAGGGAAACTTTTGTCGTTCTATTTTTGTGTTATATTATATTATATTATTGTATATGATATTATTGTATATTTTATTTGATATCATTGTATTTATGAACATGCTAATGCTTTTAATTTCTTCCTTTTTTATGTATTTAAAGTATGTATCTGTTGATGCTTTCACCTATTTCAAAAATACTTATTTAGGTCAAGAGCTAAATTCCATTCTTCCATTCTTCATGCTCATAACTACATAGATACTGAGTAATTCAGAGTAAAAACTGAATAATAAACCTAGGGTGTATTCAGATAGTTAGAGCTGAGCTGCCGTTATCGGTATTGCAGATGTGTCCTTGATGTCTGAGTGTCAGCTCCATTTATGTTTCGTCACGTTGTGCGTGCTGCAGGTCAAGCTGCTTGGGGTCCACTTCATTTCCTCTCAGGCCTTCTTGGCGAACGCCTACGTGCTGGCTGTGCTGCTCTTCCTGGCTCTCCTTCTCCAGAGGACCCTCCTGCAGGCCTCCTACTATGTAGCCATAGAGACGGGCATTAAACTCAGAGGAGCCATTCAGGTTTTAATACAGACCACTCTTTTAATATTCCCTTTGTTTCTTTATTTCCACACAGTAATTCAGATGAATGTAATCATACACTATATGAGCCTTATAAGAAGCTCTAATGCATTGGAAAGGTCCTGGTAACCACATGTGCACCATGTTCTGTCTTTTTAGAGTAAGATCTACAACAAGATCATGCGTCTGTGCACCTCTAACATGTCTATGGGGGACATGACTGTCTCCCAGATCTGTAACCTGGTGGCCAGAGACACCAACCAGCTCATGTGGTTCTTCTTCCTGTGTCCCAACTTGTGGGCCATGCCAGTACAGGTCAGCATGCATTTATATTATTATATTATTTCTGACTGTCAGTTGGATACATTTTTAGAGTATGTTTATACCTGCCTGATTGGGGAGAGTATAGCTGTTGTATAAATAATGTAGACTCACCATTTGCTTTAGTAGAAACACCAATTGTGTACTATGTTTATAGTGAAAGTGATCAATGTATGTATGTACAACAGTGAAAGCATAGTAGTGCTGTGTGTGTTGTAACCTGAGTCGACATGCTGTCTTTTTTCACAGATCACTGTTGGAGTGATCCTGCTGTACTACCTGCTGGGGATCAGCGCTCTGATCGGAGCAGCAGTGATTACTGTTCTGGCCCCCATGCAGTACTTTGTAGCCACTCGACTCTCTCAAGCACAGAAAAGCACACTGGTGAGAAAAACACTGTTTCAGCCTTGAATATATGTAGAAAGGGGTTTAATTTTTGCTAGTTATTATGCATTTTGATACCACTGTACAATAAGAACCCCGACTGTTACAGTGGTATTATTATAAATTGTTTTTTTTTAACCTTTTCTCAGAACATGTACAGTTGCTTAGCCTGTATTTGAGTCACAGTAGGTATGAATTAGGTGTTTGTATGTGTGTGTATGTGTGTGTGTGTGTGCGCGTGTGTATGTGTATGTGTGTGCATGTGTGTGTGTGCGTGTGTGTATGTTTGCGTATGTGTACCTGTGTATGTGTGTATGTATATGTGTATGTATGTATGTGTGTGTGTATGTGCGTGCGTGCGTGCATGCGTGTGTGTGTGTGTGTGTGTGTGTGTGTGTGTGTGTGTGTGTGTTTGTTTGTGTGGACTAACCTGTGGGAGCAACACAATGGACCTGGCTCATTTATTTCCAAAATTGAAAAATGCAAAACATTTTAATTCAAGGGTAACAGTTAGGCTTAGACTCAGAACGGCTTAAAATGATTACATATAAGTGCTTACACATAGATAAAACAAATGCTACCTGACCTGTGTGTGTGTGTGTGTGTGTGTATGTGTGTTGCAGGAGTACTCTAGTGAGAGACTGAAGAAGACTAACGAGTTGCTGAGGGGCATTAAGCTGCTGAAACTGTATGCCTGGGAGCACATCTTCAGGTCCAGTGTGGAAGAGACGCGGCAGAGAGAACTGAGCAGCCTCCGAGCCTTCGCACTCTACACATCTCTCTCCAGTGAGGGCTCTACACACACACACACACACACACACACACACACACACA
>JBBJLS010048979.1:0-13496 GCA_037577275.1 Bryconaethiops microstoma
CCTCTGTATTTAACCCATTCACCAAGTGAAGCAGCGGGCAGCCAGGAACACAGCACCCGGGGAGCAGAGTGTGGGGAAGATATCTTGCTCAAGGGTACCTCAGTGGTGCCTCTAGCAGTCTTGGGATTCGAACCCACAACATCCTGATCGCAGGGCAAACACCCTAACCACCAGGCTACCAGCTGCCCCGGTAGGAAATACATATGGAAATATACTTATATTTACAGATAATTTATCATCCAAGCCTTCAAGCAGTTACAGGCACTTTACAGTGCTTCAAGTTCAACCCTTCATGTACTTTGAAAGTGTCAGATAAAAAGTTTAAGCATGAGAAATGGCAGCACTGTGTGATCTGGCTGGTGTTCTTAAAGGCTTTTGTAAACTGATGGACACAACCAAACTGGGCCTGCCCTTCAGGGGTGGTTTTTCATTAGCGCAGTGGCACATTAAGCGTTTGGAGCCCATCAAATAGGGTACTAATAATTCTGAGAGAAAGGAGCTGCGGCTTCGCCAACCACCCTCCCTGTTCAGCCAGTGCTAATGACTCATATTCAAAATGTAACAGTCTGCCACGGTTATATATAGAAGCACAACCAACTGTTTGAATGTTTAAATGGCTCTTCTTGACACTCTCAGGAAAAAGGCTACTGTCCACATGCAGTTAAGTCCCCCGTGGTATAACGGTCTAAATGTATTTAAGGTATAACATGGTCCTTAAAGTCCAGTTATGTGCCATAATATGATACTAAGATACTAAACACAAAAAATGGCATATTTGTACCATTATAAGGGTCTTGCTCAGGAACCCAGTGGTGGTGTGATGAAGGCAGGATTCGAACCCATGACCTCTTGGTCCAGAAGCAAGTATCCTACCTTCTAGGCCACCACCACCCGTACCACTTGCAGTACAGTGCAAAAGTCTTAGGCACCTAAAAACATTACACTTGAAAGTGTTTGCTACTTGCTAGTAGTATTGCATTAGTGTTAAAACACTAATATTACAATAAATACAAATAAATTTAATACAGTAAAAAAAAAAGGATGTTTATGTATAGCAACGTGTTCGTGTATCCATGTACAGACCTCTTTCCTCGAGGAAGCCCAGTAGTACTCGTATCTACCATCAAATACCTGGCTTGGCTCTTTTTATGTCACTAGGCTAAATTAGGTGTGTTGCTTATGGAATTTTATAAATCTGCACAATAACTGGAGACAGAGCAGAAATCTGAGACCAAACCTGTGTTCTTCTAACCAGCTCACAAAATACAGACCAAATTTTTTGAAAAAATGAAATCGTGATACTTTTTACTGCTTTCTTGTTTGTTTGCATTTATTCTGATGGCACCGTTGATATAAAGGGATTGGTGCCTAAGACTTTTGCACCGTACCAAGACTTTTAACTGCAGTGGAATTTGGTATTAGATACTATAGTTACTGAATACTTTGTGTTTGTACTCTGATAGGTGGATGTTTTTGAGAGAGATGTTCAAAGTAGCAGCAGAAAAGGGTTCCGCTGCTGTTGTAAGCCAACAGTTTTGGTACTGTGCAAAAGTCAAAGTCACATTTAAAGTAAACTTTGTTGTCTCGGCTATATACATGTAGACTGTGAAAGGAGGCAGGATTTTAAAGAGTACAAAACGACACATAGCATACACTTGCACTTAAGTGAATATACTATATGCTAAGAGTGTACAGCGTTAATGTTAGGCAGTCAAACCAGGCAGTCCCATCCAATCTCGCTGCAACCCCGGAGGCAGCTTGTGTTTTCAAACACGAGACAGTGAGCAGTTTTATTTAGCACAAACTTGACTGTATTAATTGCTACACAAATGAGAGTGATGTGAAATTAACGAGCATAAAAGGATAGGTAATTACATTCTGAAGTGCGGCTGATAGCGCGTGAACCGCCGCTCCGCAGCTATGTGTTATACAATAGGGGACGGCTGTTTACAATGGAGAGCTTGTGGAGGAGTGTTGTGATTCAGTTTCACTTTTTTCCCTTTTTTTATATTGGGACACTTACTCATCAAAACAACTCATGATTTATTCATCCCCGGCACAGACCCAGATGCTCTCCTCGCCTTCCTCACATCCACTGTGATGTCAAAATACCATTGGACTTGTTCTGCTAACCCCACCCACCCTTCTCGGTTTCAAGCCGCAAATTTGCAATTTAAAGCGTAGCTTGGAACCCCGTGCTGAATGCAATTGATTTCGTTCGTGTAAGGTCTGTGTCTGTCTCGGGCTTTAACGTGCCATGGCAACATCCATTCATCTGTTCTCTGAGCTGCTTATTCATACCAGGGTTGCTGGACAGTGGTGCTGCAGCCTATCCCTACATAAATACACACACACACACACACATCATTTATACATAAGATACATATAGCAAGATACATCTAGTCTTCTGAAGTTTATAACAGGGTATTCTGGGGGCATTTGCCCTGTATTTGTTTCAGTGTTGACTACAGGGGCGTTTTTGTTGTTGACTACTTCTGGCATCAGTTGGATCTTTAAAACTTTAATAGTTTGCCATACTTCTAACACCAGACCCCTCACGGGGCAGCTGCTCCAGGAACGGTGGGGCATCCAGACAAGAGGTAATCCTGACGCAATCCTTGGTGGAGAACAGGAGCAATATCTGCTGTTTTCCACTTCAGCAGAGCTCATCGGCCCACTGTTTGACCTTCTTACTTTATTTAGTGGAGCCTCTTTACATCCTCAGCCGCGGAGTGAAAAGAGAGAACAGCATCAGCAATTCCAATGGCCAGCCGCTAACATTGCTGGAGCTGTGGAGATGTTGTGCTTCTCTTTGTAGGGTGGGGGGTGGGGGGGGGTGGTGGGGGGGGCGAGGAGCGTCTGAGAAAAATGTGTAAAGGAAAGAAAAATGCGAGGTTGCTGCGGCAGAAGACTTCAGTGGGCTTTCATCGTGGCCTGCGTTAGGTATTTTTGAGCATTGCTGCAGGGCAGAAATCGCTTCAAAATCCAGATCATGCTCCTTCACTTGTCCTCTGTTGAGAGTGGATGTATGGGAGCTTCTTGCTGTTGTTTTTATTTTACGTTGTCGATCTTTAACATGGGCTCTATGGTGGTGCACTGGGTAGTGGTGTCGCCTCACAGTAAGAAAGTCCTGGCTTTGATTCCCAGATGAGGCTGCTGAGGTGCTTTCTGTGTTCTCCCTTGTTCTCCCTTGCATGGGTTTCTGCTGGTTTTACGCTTACGGCATTTAGCTGATGCTCTTATCCATGGCGATGTACATCGGTGCTCAAGTAGTCAACGTCTGGTCCTTAAACCTGTAATGCTTATCTTAAGTAAACATCCGCTATTCAACCAAGTTACTGCAGGCTGAGTACACCTAAACAACCCCTGTCAAAGAATAGTCAGAAGTTAAGGCAAAAGTAAGGAGGGCATGGAGATAAGAGTAGGTTGTTTTTTTGTTTTTTGTTTTGGGTGGGGAGGGTGTGGGAAAGAAGAAATAAAAAAGAAGAAACTAGAGGCATAGTTAGTCACCAAGGTGCTCCTTGAAGAAGGGTTCTCCATTTTCCTCCCACAGTCCAAAAAAGTGAATCTGAGATGTGATGGTCTGGGGTGTTTCTTCGCCTTGGATCCTTTGGGGCAGCTGGTGGCCTGGTAGTTTGCCACTGGGATCAGAAGGTCAGTGACGCCACTGATGTACCATTGAACATAGGACCGTCCCCACACTTCTCCTCAGACGCTGCATCTCTGGACGCCCTCTGCTTCAATTGGGTTAATGGGTTAAATGCACTCTGTGTGATGTGCTGCGTTCACATGTGACAAATAGACAGTTTACACTATAACCACTGGGTTAGGCTCCCAACACCCCATGACCCTGGGTATAGGTCAGCGTTTCAGATGATGGATGGATCTTCAGCATATTGGCGACAGGCCTTGGCTCATGCCCATACTTTAAATGGAATCATTTTAACCCTTAGAATGCAAGCCAGAAGTGCGACAAATGGTAAACTGTCATCATGCGGCAAAACAACTGCTTATATGGAAGTTCCCCCGGTTTTTGTTGATGCTCGAAGTGTCAGAAGTCATAGAACCAAAGTAATTAAACATGTAATAAACATGTAATAATAAGTAAAAAAAAAACATGTAATAATAATAATAATAATAATAATAATAATAATAACCACTACTGGGGTTTTAAAAAAGGCAGCATGCGCAAATACCCATACCGCAAATACCGCGCACCGAGAGAAAGAGCAGCAAACACCGTTTATATTTTACACCGTTTATATTTGTTGAAATCAGATTTTACTAATATATTCTGAAAGGGTTAAAGCGTATTCTCAGCTAAAGGTTCAGACGATGAGTTCAGTAGCAAAGTGGTAAAACTCTGTCTTTAGCAGCTTCAGTATGATTCATCCAGAGTCACTCCTGGATCTACAGATGCTCATTCTGTAGACACACTGTCTAATGCAGTTCTCTCACAGTTCATTAATGTGATTCTCAGCAGTGTTGGGGACAGGGCTAGTCTGACAAGGCTCACAGACTCTGACGACCTGGGCCGGATAGTCTTCATCAAGAGTTGGTTCGAATGCACGTGGTTAAAAATGTACTATACTTTTTACCCACGTAATATTTTTATCCGGTTTTAAAGTAAAAGAAGAGAAAGGTTATGTTTTATTTTGAATGTTTACACAACACACATCTGTTTCAGTCTGGTTTCCAGAGTTGGCTTTTAATTAACATGTTCAATGTCTGGATCTGTTGTAGAGGATTTTTGCAGTGCTTTAATTTAGTTTAATTTGGTTTGATGTATTAAATGTATTCATTCACACTAAAGGAATTTATTTATAGATTTGTTACATATAGAAATATACAGTACTGTGCACAAGTCGTAGGCTCCTGTGCAAAGCAATTTATTTGAGCAGTGAGGGTATTGGTGCTAAATAATACACAGGTTGACATCAGAACAAATGCAAACACACAAGAAAGTATTACAAAATATCAATAGGTGTTTTGTTAGTGAAAAGTATTTGAAGTTTTGTAAGCTGGTTAGAACACAGGTTCAGGATTTCTCGTCCGGCCTGTGCGTGAAATTGTGAAACTCCATCGGCAGCTCCTGATTTAATCTAATGAGGTGTTGATTTGGGGATTCGAGATATTTGATAAGAACTACAATGTAATACCGGACTTTTGCGAGGAGATTAAGCAAACACATAGGCATACATAAAATCACTATTCACATTAATCTTATTTGTATACATTCTAATAGAAGCTTCTACTGCTCAGTTTTTAATATAATTTTCATATAATTTTCTCATTTGTCTGAGATTTTTGCACAGCACAGTACAAATGCTGAATTGTAATAACACTATTTTACAGACGTCCATGCACTTAAACACCACTGGTGAATGTTAGAACTCAGATTTAAAGTATGTGAGAGTAAAATCATATACTGGCTTTGTTGACCTGGAATATTGTGGGTGTTATTGTCATCATAAACACAATACATTTCATAAATCTAATATTCTTCACCATAACCACCATGCTTGGAAGCAGAAAACCTCACTCCTTTGCCCTCCTGAGGAGACCGAAAACCTCGAGCGGGCGGAGTTGAGACATTATTGTATGGGTTGTCTTTATCATAACTCCTGCCAGACTCTGCGGTTGGGCGATGGATGCCCAAGCAGACTCTAAGGAAATTTAATTGTATTGTACATCAGACTGAGTCCTCCACCCGCTCAAACTAACACCCTCCATAGACATTATGCTCTTACCTCTCATTCACGCTCTGCCTATCTAACATTAAGCTCATTAACAGCTGGTTTCATTAGCCCATAATACTGGTGTCATTGATTTGCTTCCAAAGATCCAAACTTTCTTGTATTTTCATGTAATCTTGAGGAACAGTCTCCAGGCTTCCTGAAGGACTTTCAAAACCTCTCACTTTCAGTCCAGTCCCTGAACCCGACCAGTTCTTTTTTAAGCCACACATTGCCCTAGGTATGAATCATTCAAGCAGAACAAAGAGCATCTAACCTAAGACCTGAACCAGTGAAGAAACAGGAGCAGATGATTCCAGATGATCAGGCGGTGATCAGTATACTGGTGGTGCTGAATGCTGAGTGGTTGGAACTCCTTTGTCTAGGCTCCTTGTATCTTTAGCAACTTCGCAGCCTGTCAGAGTAAAACATTACTTAACTTTTCTTTAATTTTATCTACTCAACATGCCAAAGATAAGACAGTATGACAGGGATAAAGTAGTACTGTTGCAATGAGGGGTATCTCAAGACTTTTGCACAGTACTGTATATTTCAGTATTTCAGAAATGTGAATATGCGCTGGTCTGTTCATTCCATACTATTGTACTAAATGAGTAGCAACTGAAGGGCACAATAGTGGGAAAAAGAAGGTGGATATGCCCCTCATGACTGGACAAATGTGAAATCTTTGGTCTAATCAAACCTAAGGATATATGTTTGGATGTTTTTGAGGTAAATTAGTCTCCTCAGAGGTGGATACTATATACCTCCATACACTCTCTGCTACATTAGAGCTAATGTGTAAGAGAAATGGCGAACCCCCTAGAAACCATCTCCATTAAAGTCCTACCATGTGTTTAACTGACCTAGTTTGTGATTTCAGCTTTAAATTCAGAGAGTAAACCCAAACCGTTCTCCCTGTTCACCTCTTTTCTCCTCAGCGGTGACATGCCCCCCTCCCCCCAGTGTGGTCCACGGTGAAGTGGAGGGGTCCGTGTTCCAGTGGGGCTCGAGCGTAGGCTATCGCTGCCTGACGGGCTATGAGCTGTCCTTCCCGGCGGCGCTGACCTGCGTGGCCAATGGCTCCTGGAGCGGGGAGGTGCCCCTCTGCATGCGTGAGTCATTCAGCAGTTCATTTAAATTGCAGCATCAGCAGTGTTTCATATCTGTTCTCATTCATTTGAGTCCTTTGTTGGAGAAACGCCTTGACCATTAGAAGTCATTAGTAATGGCAAAAACATGGTGTAATTTTACTCACTCGTAGCTCATTAGAACAAGAAATTTTGTGGAAACTGCAGGTTCTACAAGATCAATCTACATTTGTGTTTTCAAGAAAGTGGGGTGACCTTTCATTACGATGCGAAGAGTGGTCTAGATTTTTAGCCCCTCCCTCTAATAGAAGAAAGCAAACACTAACATGTGGACCACAAATTAAGCAGATGCGCTCTGGGTTTAGATTGATCAGTTCATTTTTGTGTGTCACTTTTGTGACATCACAGGTGTTTTAAAATTAAAGTGGACCCTAATAGTCACGTGTGAACACACCACAGCACAGCACAGCGCAGCACACAGTGTAAACAGTGTGAAATTCCTTCTGTGCATTTAACACATTCACCAAGTGAAGCAGTTTGTAGGGACGATACCTTGCTCAAGGGTACTTCAGTGGTGCCGGTGGCAGTCTTGGGATTTAAACCCACAACCTTATGATCACAGGGGCAACTCCCTAACCACCAGCTGTCCCAGTTTTTGGTGAAAAAAAAAAAAAACTGGGACACAGTTTTACAGTTTTTTACATTTCCATATATGGATCACATGCACTGGATCATGACACATTTTGACCCTTGAAGTGTTTACATTCTACATCAAACTCTTGTATTTCAAGTATTTTGCATGCTATGGGTCATTTAAGTTTCTACAACCTAGAAAACATACCCATTTGTATCGAAGCTGGCCTCAAATTTTTGACACAGTGTGTAAACCCGGGGTTCAAGGCCTCTGTCTGCTTTGAAGAAAGCGCATCAAAGCCTTTCTCAGCTTGGCCTAGGGAAGCCTCTGGGGGAATCATGTCGACCCCCATGACCCCGCGTGTCATATATCTGTTGTAGTTCGACTGTTTCGGGCCTCCATTTGCAATTCTTTCAGAAAATGTGCTGGGGTACAACATGGAACTGTGCCAGCTGCTGAAGAGGGGTGAAAAAAACATGCATCTCTGGGGAGGGAAAAAAAAGAGAAACAGCTCTGAAAATTCCACTGCTCATTTAGTGCTGATAAGGCGCGAATGGTAATTCACTCCAGGAGAGGATCTGCCCGGGCTACAGGATTAGCGTTCCAGTAATACAGCAGTTAAAGCAGCGCAAATCACGTCTGAATGAGTGAAGCGGAGTGGCAGCTCAGGTATTACAGCTGTGGGCTCGCACATGCGAGCTCGAGTAGCAAGCGTGAATATTAAAGAGCTGAACGAGAGGCTTTAATGGATGTTTAATCATGCTAACACACATTCAGCACCGCGGACAGCGCCTCTGCACAGGCTGCCGGGACAGTCCATCATCTTCACCAGCCTTCAGAGGAGCATTAAAGTGTTTTTCATCCCACTTATGACATTTGTATGGGCTTATGTACCAATTATTATTATTATTATTATTATTATTATTATTATTATTATTATTATTGTTGTTGTTGTTATTATTGTTATTGTTATTATTGTTCTTCTTATTATTGTTCTTCTTATTATTATTATTATTATTTATTTCACAATATTAATTTCACCCTATTAATGCCTCAGCATCTCCCCTGACCCTGGTAAACGGATCAGCTAATGATAATAATAATAATAATTATTATTATTATTATAATTATCATCATAATTGCAATCATATTAATAATAACAATAATAATAATAATAATAAAAAAAATAATAATGATTTTATTTAGGCGATGCTATTTTTATGTATATATTTATGTGACCACGTTCACCCTTTTTTTATCTCTTAGAATTGAGCTAACTGTAACCCTGCCTTTAAGACTGATATCCAACAAATGCAAATGAGCTCTGTTTTGATTGGCTGCCATGTATTGTTGCCTCCCATTCTTTAAGCAGCCTGCACTGAATGACTCCTTATAACCTCAGGATTAATGGGTGGGTCTGAGGTACTGTGGGCTAAAAAGGAAGATATATGACAATGTGTTGGTTCAAATTATTAACTCACTAACAAATGTTAACTCACTCTGTTTTTGTAGGGATTGAAGGGTGCCTTTTGAAACTTTAACAGTGTTTACATTTCACATCACACTCATGCTTCAGAAAGGCGGGGAAAATTCAATGTTCTGTGACACAGACCCTTTAAGATTCTGCTTTTGTTATGTGGTGTGTGTAGCAGCTCAGAAGCCCTGTATTATGCATCAAGGAAACTTTTCTCTGACACCAAGGCCTAGCTGGGCTTCCGCCAGGTTCATTTATTATGCACAGCTTGGTTTGGATGGTTTGGGCCGGAGCTGTTGAAATTATTCTCCCTTGCAAACACACACACGCACACATTCACACACACACCAAAAAGGGCTAGATTAGAATTGAGGCGGCGTACAGTAAGCACACTGCTGCCTCTTTTGTTGACGGAGGCAGATCTGGCCCGTGACACCATGGCGACAGGTGCGGAATAAGAAATGGAGGGACTTGTTTGCGTGTTGCGACTGACGATGCCTCTCCACGACCTCCCATTTGCATGTTTATCCATCATCGGCCTGTCACGCTCCCGCTGGTGTCCCTCCTTCTCCCCCCAACCCCCAACCTCTGTCAGGCATTCTAATTTCGCCAAGTGGGCCAGAGAGCATGTCATCATCTGCAAAGCACCATTTTCTGGAATAGGACTATATGATCATTACACATTATATCATAATAGGAAAATTATGATATAATTATATAACATTACATAACATTATGTTATCATAGAAATATAGCATTACTTTTATACTGTGCATCGTTCACTGTACAAGCAAAACAGAGTTAAATACATGGGACTTTGTCATGTTTTAGACAACCAAACAAAGAATTTAGGTTTTCATGGAGATTTTAATTTGGCAAAAAATGATTCATTCATTAAATTTATGGTTTAGTGTAGTTAAAACTGAAAACAAATAATTCAGTGTGATATGAAATATGTTTATTCCGTCGATTGTTAATTCATTTGTTCTTGTAAAGGATGCCAAAATATGTAATTACATTTAAACTGTCAAAACACAGATTGCTGATTGGAGTGTTGAAGGTTTAATGTTAAGGGAACCACTACCCAGGTCAAATGGACTGTTAATTGCCATTCACCTTAAATAAAGCTCACGTTTGGTTGACTTTCACTTCATCTAATAGTCATTTATCGCCAACACCACATTTCCACTCATCCAGATTCATGGATTTTGTCATGATTGTACTATTCATTAATGGATTATATGGAAATAATGGCCTAGTTTAAAACTGACCAGTAGGTCTGTAGTGATTCCTGGAGCAATTCAGGCTGTTTGTCTTTGCTTAAACATCCAGGTTGCTGGTAGTCAGCAGTAGAAAAGGTTAATTAGATGTTCATGTCCCTGTTCTTGACATTACCAGCACTGGTGTTTAACTAGTTACTCAAATTTAGCGTGGTTCATTTATTTACCATCACGTTAGCTTCCTTCAGTGTAGCCATAATTAAACATACAGTTGTTTGAAAAAGTGCCCCCTTTCTGATTTCTCCTTTTTTTCCATGTTTGTCACACTCAGATGTGTCAGATCATCAAACAAATTTAAATATTAGTCAAAGATAGCTCAAGTAAACACAAAACGCATTTTTTAAGTGAAGGATTTTATTATTAAGGGAGAAAAAAAAAAACCCTACATGGCCCTGTGTGACAAGGTGATTGCCCCTAAACCTAATAATTTGTTGGGCCACCCTTAGCAGCAACAACTGCAATCAAGCATTTGCGATAACTTGAAATGAGTCTTTTACAGGCTGTGGAGGAATTTTAGCCCACTTTTCTTTGCAAAATTGTTGTAGTTCAGCTACATTGGAGGGTTTTCGAGCAAGAACTGCCTTTTTAAGATCATGCCACAGCATCTCAATAGGATTCAGGTAAGGACTTTGACTAGGACACTCTAAAGTCTTCATTTTGTTTTTCTTCAGCTAATCAGAGGTGGGCTTGCTTGTGTGTTTTGGATCGTGTCCTGCTGCAGAACCCAAGTTCGTTTCAGCTTGAGGTCTTGAACAGATGGCCGGACATTCTCCTTCAGGAGTTTTTGGTAGAGAGCAGAATTCATGGTTCCATTAATCACAGCAAGTCGTCCAGGTTCTGAAACAGCCCCAGACCATCACACTACCACTACCACATTTTAGTGTTGGTATGATGTTCTTTTTCTGAAATACGGTCTTACTTCTACGCCAGATGTAACGGGACACACACCTTCCAAAAAAGTTCAACTTTTGTCTTATCAGTCCACAGAGTATTTTCCCAAAAGTCTTGGGGATCATCAAGATATTTTCTGGCAACATTGAGATGAGCCTTAATGTTCTTTTTGCTCAGCAGTGATTTTCATCTTGGCGCTCTGCCATGCAGGCCATTTTTGCCCAGTCTCTTTTTTATGGTGGAGTCATGAACACTGACCTTAACTGAGGCAAAGTGAGGCCTGAAGTGCTTTTTCAATGTTGTTGTGGGGTCTTTTGTGACCTCTCGGATGAGTCATCACTGCGCTCTTGGGGTAATTTTGGTCGGCCGGCCACTCCTGGGAAGGTTCACTACTGTTCCATGTTTTCGTCATTTGTGGATAATGGCTCTCACTGTGGTTCACTGGAGTCCCAGAGTTTTAGAAATGGCTTTATAACCTTTTCCAGACTGATTTGATCTCAATTACTTTCTTTCTCATTTGTTCCTGAATTTCATTGGACCTCAGCATGATGTCTAGCTCTTGAGTGTCTCTTGGTGTACTTCACCTTGTCAGGCAGGTCTTATTTAAGTGTTTTCTTGATTGAGAACAGGTGTGGCAGTAATCAGGCCTCGGTGTGGCTAGAGACATTGAACTCAGGTGTGATGAACCACTGTTAAGTTTTATGTTTTAACAGGGGGGGCAATCACTTTGGATGCTCAGCATTGGATGCAAAGACATCGCTCCGTTGTGAGGGTGACCCGGATGCGTTTTACTCCTTAGGAGGAGTCTTGAAGAAGAAAGCACAGTGGCTTTGTGCTGTGCGACAATGAGTCGGACCAATCTGAGGTCTATCCACCTTGGCGGTCAGCGCTAGAAGAACAAGGGAAGACAGAACACAATCAACGTCCACTGACAAATATCTACAACAGAAACGGTCAGTACAAGAAAGAGAGCCAGATAACAGGGAACTGCCTAGAGCCCTTGGACCGAAATCCTCAGAACAAAATCGTCAGCTGCTCTTTTCTGATGTTCTGATGTAAAACACTTAAAAAATGTGATGCCACTAAAATGCACAGCTTTGTATCTAATTTTCCTTCCTGCAGCTCAGCAGGCATTTTTTGTGAAGGTTTTACGTGCAGAGTCACCCTCCAGAGAGGAGTTAAAGACGGTGCTAAGACGTCTCCTTGATCCCAACAGCTTCCACTGATCTGCTGTTCGAGACGGGCGGCGTTTAGCAGGACCCATCAAGCCGCTGATGTGAATTAAGCACTGCTGATGCCACACCCTGCCCAGATCCGCTCCTGCTCCAGCAGCAGCAGTGTCAGACTGGAGAGTCGAGGCGTGGGACGCCTCCATCTTCTTTTGCTCCATTTGTTGAAATATAGATCAGAGTGTGTGGCAGCTGCTGCAGCCCTCTGGCCCCCGTGCTTTTAGAACTAGATCATTACTTTTGATTTATATTCAGGTGAGTTGACCTGTGGCTTAAGGGATGCAGTCGCTAAAAAGTTCCCTCCCGCTTCCTGGCGTTTAAGTACCGCGTTTGGCTGTAATTTGAATGTCAAACGGTTCTGCCCTCTGAACTCCATACTTATGAAAAATGCAATTCTTGTCAGGCTGTCAGTAAACCAGCTGTCATTTTTTTCCCCTCATTCTGTTACTCACCCAGCATTTATAGCACTCGCTGGGCACTTCGGCTTAACTCTGTATGGTGTCAGCTTCAACATCGTCAATATTGTTACACAATCACATGCAAAAGTTCGAACTCTCATGGTTAAATTATGTATTTTGCTGATTTTAAAATAAATTCGCACATCTTCTGTGGAAAATAGACGTAAATATGGCATTTCCTGCCATTTTTATTACACGTTATCTATTTGTTTGAATTTAACATGGAATAAAAACAACAAAATATGTAATGTGCCATACCTTTTGCACAGGCATGTTTTTTTTCCAGTATATTTTCAGCAAATAAACAGTAAATAGGCATTAAAATGTACAGAGGTGTCTGTAGAAAAATGTACAGGTCTCTGTAAAAAGTGTTTTTACAATGTAATTTGACCAAGGGTGCAAAAACTTTTGAATACACCTGTACTGGTATTGGTGTCCAAGCATGATATGGATTTTTAAGAGGTAATTATGCAATAAAACACTCAAAGTCAAGTTGTAGCGTGAGATATTGATGCTGGTGCTGCCTTCTGTTTCCTAAAATAGCAATGTTCTTGCCAAACAGTCTGATTTGCACAATCATGATGATTTCAGTAAATGAGCCTTGGAAAAGGAACCAGGTAACCCAGAAGATTACACAGGTCAACAGGTCAAAATCATCAGAGATAAGTTTATGTGGGTTTTGTAGTGTTTTTCATGCTGATTTC
>JBBJLS010048990.1:0-13496 GCA_037577275.1 Bryconaethiops microstoma
AGAGAGAGGGAGAGAGAGAGAGAGAGAGAGAGAGAGAGAGAGAGAGAGAGAGAGAGAGAGAGAGAGAGAGAGAAAGAAGGTGGAGCTGATACAATGTTGAAGTTTAACCCATTCAGAGGAAAATGTGGTGATTCCTGTGCTTGAATAACTATAGGCTGATATGATCTTTAAAAATGTTCATTAACATCCGATTTTATTCTGGTTTCTTCATTCAGAGGATGAATGGAAATTCGGAAAATGAATTAAATGGGACTAAATGGAAGTTAACAATAGTACAGTAGTAAATTCTACCTCAGTTGTAGTACTCTACATTAAACATAATTAATTGGTCAATATATGTGGACACCTAGACATCACATCCATATATGCTTAGTGAACATCTCTTTCTAAAATCGTGGGCATTAACATGGAATTAGTTTCCTTTTGCTGCTAACAGCATATTCAGCCTAAGGAGAATTAGTGATGTCCACCATACCCTGATTTGTCAGTCGTTCTGCAGCATGATTGATTACTTCAGAAAACGTGTTTCCAGTGTTCCAGAGTCCAGTCTCATGATAACGCTCACTGAAAATCTCAGAGCTATCGCTGTGCCAGTGTGAGTATATGGAGACTGCACGGCTGAATCCAGCTATAAGTAATGTTCACATTCTGGGCCTTATAGTGTATGTCTCACTAAAGTGGTATTTCTTTGGTGGAAATGGTCACATCCACACAGCTAAAGTGAATCTGAGAGAGATTAAGGATTTACGTGTAGTTGATGAGGTGCTGGGTGATGCTGGCGTGTCAGACCCAAATGCAGTTGTTTCTAAAATGAAAAACCAAAGTAACATCAGCTTTTGTCAGTATACTGATCACAGCTTTATTTAAATGAAGAGAGAATTTTCAAAGACATCTTACTCAGATTAATCAGTAAAGTGATGTCTAGCTTCCCAGTCTTTTGGACACAAAAGCCTCACGTCCCAGATTTACCCAAACTGACTGTTTGAAACAGAAGCAGATCCAACATAAACAACTTAGTCTATAAAATTTCCCTTGACTGTATAAAACACAATATATATACAAACAAAGTTTCTGGATGAATTCATATGATCAAAAAGAGAAAAAGTTTTCTTCTAAGGCCCTGTGCAGCTCTTCTGCCTGTGTCCTGTCTCTTAAGACTGTGCTAGGAGACACAGCAAACCTAATGATGTGCCATAGGCGTATTGGAGGAGTTGGACTACCTGTGCAACCTCTGTAGGGTCCAAGTATCGCCTCATGCTACCAGTAGTGACACTGACCCTAGTCAAATTCAAAACTAGTGACAAAACAGTCCGAAAATATAAGGAGGGAAAAATGTCAGTGGCCTCCACCTGTAAAACCATTCCAGTTTTGGGGGTCGTCTCATTGTTGCCCCTCTAGTGCACCAAAGCAGCTGAAACTGATTAACAACCCCCTCTGCTACTTTACTGACCAGTGTTCCTATAATTTTTTTGAGCAGCTTACATCTGACAATGTCAGAACAATCAGTGAGCTCAATCTAAATATGATGTTTGCAAATAAGCATCACAACAATAATATCTGTTGTCATATTTGCAATTTGTTTCATGCAATACAATGTTTATACTGTACACTACAACACATTTTTACAAAAAAAAGCCCCCTAGCAATACCATCAGGGGCCACTGGGGGGATGTGAGCCACAGGTTCAAAACCACCTAGGCTAGAATTTTTGAATTTTGTTTGAACCCTCTCATTGGCCAAGGGTGTGTTTCAGGAAAATGTTCAAATTAGTCACATCCTGCAGAAATGAGATGAGCTCACAGCTCACAGGCACTTACAACATGCAGTTTATCATGCATCTTCATCATGGCATTAAATACTGCATGAAGTAAATCAAGTATAGATAATATATCAGCCAATAGATACCGAGAGACACTTGAGAATCAGCATCGGTAAAAAAAAAACATGTAATAATAAAAAAATAATGTTATAAAATAGATGTTATAAAATTCATAAATAGAATTAAAGACTGGATAGTTAAATTCATGTTTACCTTTCCTGACAGTGATCACTGCTTCAGTGAGCTTCTTGGGTCCCCATTCGGACAGTCCACAGTAATAAACTCCAGAGTCATTTAATCTGAGGTTGCTGATGGTGACAGAAAAAGCTCCATGCAGAAAAAGAGTTCTTTATCAGCCTTCTGAGCTTTAATCAAAACATCAGAATAACAGTATGGTTGACGGCAAAAGTACATGGGTGTGCATTGGTCTCAATCTGAATAATTACAGGAGATTTCCAGCCTGTCTCTTTCTGTCCCAGCAAAAACATTTCCAGTTTTCATTTCCACACAGACCAGAACTAAAAAAAATAACTGTCACAAAGACTGTCACAGCCTTACCATTTCCATGGTCCCAGTCACTGGATTACTGAGCCTAAGTGTCTTTTACCCTTTCTCCTTAGTAAAAGTCTTAGTTTAACACTCATTATCAGCTTCACCTGTGTGTTATTGGTTTGGGTTAATCTGAAAAAAGCCTCTAGGATTCAGTTTCAGCTCCTGACGATGGTCTCTCTCCACCTCTGGTTTGGTGATCTTCGTGAGGGACTGATCTTGGCTGTACTCTGTTTTGAAGTGAGAGCTTTTACCATTTTATCGTTTTTCCCATTGACTGTATAGTTTTTCCCATACTACTGTCGTAGTTGCCTAGTTTGTCATGTAGCGAGTCTGTGTGTGCATATGTTCTGTGTCTTTGCAGTTCTGTTTTGGAATAATTTTTCTTCTTTTGTATGATCAAGCTGCATGCATGGTGAATTATAACCTTATCTGTGCACTGGATTTCTGCATCCGCGTCTCAATGTTCCCCACACAGACACAGAAACAGACCCTTTACACATTGTAACTGACAGCCTAAGCGTTTTTAAACAGACTCTAGCTATGAAGACAGTATTCTTTATGTCATGCAGATCTCAACTTGGCTGAAAATGTATTTACTATATACCATCTACTGAAAGTTATTGCACAGATTCTACTTTAATAAGAAGCTTCATTTCAGGAGGTGTAAACAACTGACATTGCACCTTTGAACGGTAATGATAATATGCTGCATAAAAAATTTTATTAAACCTAAATTACCTAGGAGAAGAGGCAGAATCCTCAGTAGAGTTTTCATTCTACCTAAAATTATTGACCAGGACACTTCAGTGTGTTTCTGAGCTCGCAGGTTTTGTCTGAGCGGTGGGCTGAGTGGTGACAGAGGAGCTCTGAACGGAAGAGGGGCACTGAGAAACAAATGCAACTGATCACTTCTGGTTCCTCACCATAAAACAGGGGAAAGAGGCAGTGATGTAAACCCAAAAGGTTTTCAAGCAAAGCATTCTACTGCCCTCTTTGTTTGAAACAAATTTTATACTGCAGTTCCACAGGGGCCTTAAATCACAACATGGAAAATAAAACTCTGCCTCTTTATATAAAATGCACATTTAAATTTTACAGTTGATACAGTACATTTAACACACATTAAAAAAAACATAGTAGCAGTTAAACAAGTCATTTATTTACACCCTGTTCACATCATGTGCTCTAATCATGACTAATGTTTGTAAGGGTTACATGAACATAATTAACATCTGGAACAGCTGTATATGAAGAAGTGCATTATGGGCGCTGAAGCTGCTACTTTCTTTTCTCCCCTGTTTGACCAAACCCAGTTCATGCACAGAGAATACAAATAATGTGCAATGCAACTCTCTCTTTTCTACCAGACATCCTGTTTCTAGTGACCCCTCTCTTACTGAAACCCACGTCACGGTATCATGAAACATCACGCCTTCCAACCTCTTCTCTCTGTGCTGGTATTCTGATGCACAAGCCAGTTTGCAAAAAACGTAAAGTACTGAATAGTAGCAGTTTCAGAAGTTTCAGCTTCAGATACGACAGTTCACTATAAAAGTGGTCAGTGGCTCTCAAAGCTAAACCTGGAGACGTGAAGTTCATATGTGCACATTTGTTTCCTCCTGATTTTAATATATTTCGAACTGCACAAAGCGGTTTGTCAGTTACTGAGCTGTTGATTCAGTCGACCTGGTCTCCTCTTCAGTGAGGAGCTATGAGAGAATATAGAGAGGAGACTCCCTCTGCTGAAGGAGCAGACTGAGCGACACTGTAGAATTCTGGAGAGTCTTCAATGATTGCTGGACCAGCTAAACTATGAGCAGTCAAAATCTCATCATAGCTGTGGCACATGTCCTCCTTAAGAGAGAAGGAGAGAAAGAAAGAGAAAGAAAGAAAGAGTATAAGGCTGAGGTGCCTTAAGGACATTTGTCTGACATTTGACATATAACAGTGTCTTCTTTTCAGTCAAGAACATGAAACAAGCTTAAACAATTCTGAAATCTGTAGTGCAGGACACAGCAGTGGTTAGTAAAGGCTTGCCAAACCCTGAAAGTAAACTGTGAAGTAAAGTTGTAATTTAGGAAAGTGTGTTCACCACTTTTTCAGACGAGAAACTATTAGTGTGATGTTGAGCCAACTTTTGCAATATGACGTACCTGATCAGATGGTGAATCTGAAGTGTGATTTTCTGAGGCAGGTGGTTTCAAAGCTGAATAACAGGAACAAAATCAATATGTGTAAAATACACAGATATGTGCCTCTTAACAGTGGTGCTACTAGAAATGTGAACGATGGTTCCTGCACTACTTCCATCCTAGAAGTGACACCAACATGTTTAAAAACTCCAGGAACACCTAATACACTCGTACCAGCACCATACTGCTGTACTGGGAATGGTCCACAGTCCAAACCTTATTAACAGCAGTCCTGTGGTCATTAATGATCAGTGATGATTCTGCATGTTGCCCAGTTAAATAGCAAAACATCTTATCATCATGTTCTGTTCTTCCCTAAGTAATGACAAGCAAATGAACTTGTGAGAGCTGCTTTCCAGTGGATTGTTATTGCCAGAACAAAATATCTTTTGTCATTCAACAATCCAGAAACTCTCTTGAATGATCAGTAATAAACAGATGGTGCATGCAAACTGAAATCTTATTTATGAACTTACATCTGGGCTTGCATGTACTGTGTGTGTTGGACGGTTTCCTGCAAAAAAACCACGAGGGCCACAAGAACGCAGCACAGCAACAGACCAAGCACGCCTCCACAAACAGGAAGGTCTAATCAAAAAGAAAGCCACTGAAAGTACGGTTTCACAAATGGACATTTCAAGCAGCTAGAATGTGTGAAAACATTCAGCACAGTAATAATAACTTGAAATTTCTCTAGTTTTAGTAAAAAAGGACAAAGAGAGTAACCCACTATTTAAAACTATACACAATGATTTTTCTCCATTGTGCACCTCTGACGTTGACAGGCTCATAAGAAACTGACAACAGGAAGGGGAAAAGGAGGAGACTTCTCTGTAACCAAAAAAGATGACTAAATCTATACTTTATTAATGCTATTAATAATATTTCCGTATGTTAGAGTGTAATAAACATAGCCTTATTAAATTTATTATCTGTACAGGGCCACACTTTGACAGAAAAAGCAAACTAAGAACAAAAATGTAAGTGCAATTTGTTTTTTTACCATGCAGGTCTGTAGACTGTGTAGGTATTGCATCTTCAAATACGGTGAAACTATCTGAAAGATATAAACACATTATCCTACTGAAATAAGACACTGCCATTAGGGCATCTTGTTGCCATGAAGGGGTGTGCTTGCTCTGTAACAATGCTTAGGTAAGTGATACACATCAGAGTACACTCCACTTGAATACTAGGACCCAGGCTTTCCCAGCAGACCATTTCCCAGAGCATCACACTACCTCTGCTGGTCTGCCTTCTTCCCATAAGGCATTCTGGTGTCATCTCTTCCCCAGGTAAGCCAGGAACATGCACTAGGTCATACACTTGATAGAAAATGTGATTCGTCAAACTAGTCCACATTTTCCGTTGCTCCATGGTCCAGTCCTGATGCTCACATGCCCACTGCAGTCACTTTTGGTGGTTAATATAATGCATGCATATATGACGACTTCATCAACCTTCTGAGCTTCAATTAAAACATCACAATAAATGCATGGATGATGGCAAAAGTACATGAGTCTGTGTTGGTCTCCATCTGGATAATTACAGGAGATTTCCAGCCTGCCTCCTTCTGTTCCAGTTTTCATTTCCACACAGACCAGAACTAGAAAAAAATTCAGATAGGCTACATTAATCAGAAAAAAGAAATGTGGCTAATTAGCAACAGTAGGGTCTCAAATCTGGACTTTTAAAGAAATAATAAGACCGTAAATTTAACTAACATGCCAGAATACTGTTAAAAACTGAATAAAGAATTTTAATTAATTTAGCTGGGTAAAGTAACAAAATCCTCCAGAGTGTACATTCTGCTCCACACATCACTGATTTCAGAAGATGAAATAGACTATTTTGTCTTCTGGTGGCCTAGTGGTAGGATACTTGCCTCTGGACCAAGAGGTCATGGGTTCTAATCCTACCTTCAGCACACCACCACTGGGTTCCTGAGCAAGACCCTTAACCCCACATTGCTCCAGGGAGACTGTCCCCTGTAGTTAGGGAATGGAAGTCGCTTTGGATAAAAGCGTCTGATAAATGTAAACTCAACACGGCCTGAACTTCAGAGTCATTCTAGTGTTTTTCTGCATGTGTGAGTTCTCTGGGTGGTAAGTTGGCTGGTCTAGAACTCAGCAAAGCACCATAAGCAGCAGGAAATAGTGGGTGGGAACACTGCAAATGCTAATTTCCTTCATATTCTGAAAGACCCAAGACCTCCAGAGTGCAGAACAAGACCTTCACCATTTTCATCTGGACTTTATTCTCCTCAGGTTAAGTAAAGACAGTGTGCCACAGCAAGAAATAAACTGCATGACTAAACAGCTGAATTTACTGTTTTGTGTGTGTGTGTGTGTGTGTGTGTGTGTGTGTGTGTGTGTGTCTACGTTTCACACTTGGTCTTATCACTAGTTGGTTGAGATGTGTAAATGTCAGACTGTGACACTTGAAACCTTTCTTGTAACAATAAATGCTGTGTTTACATCATGTAGGAAGGAAGGTAATAATGGGAAAGATTCCTCTGTTTATGACATGGATGTAGGTTGGAGGTAGTCAAGAACTGTAGACAAAAAAAGTGCTAAACTTATTTAGTATATAATTTCATTTTAAACGTGTACATGATGTTATATACACACCAATCTGCAACTAGGGAGATATATATATATATATATATATATACACATATACATATATATACATATATATCTGCTAAAAGTGCTTGTAAAAGAGTGATCGGTTGCTGCTGTTACTCAACTGAGGTTTGTCCGTCATTAGGCTGCAGCAACCTATTGCAATACTAATTGCTCAAACTACTACTAATATGATATTGCTAATGTTAGCTAGTTCTTTTAAAATAATGATTAGTGAATCTGTTTTTGTTTTTCTCCCTTTACTGTTCAGTGTTTAATAACGCAGTATTTTTTATCAAATGTATATTTAAAATGTTTCATTCAAGCTTCTGTCTCTGCAAGAGGAACTGGGGTATAGAGAATTACAACATTTCTAATAACTGAATAATCATTCAGTTTAATGCAGAAACATTTTTATTTTTTTGTTTGCTTTAAAAACAATATTCGTTTGATTTCCTACACTGTCTTAATGCTAACATTAAAATTGCATAGTTTAAAGCTCAAGCTTTTTATTTATTTTAGGCGACCTGCCCAATATAAGGCAGGTGTTTTTAATGTTATGGCTGATAATATTCCACTCGCTGTTACAATCAGAAACCAAGGATCCATATTAAAGTTTTCTTTAGTTTAAAGCATTTCAGAGTGCTTCTCTTTGTCTCTCTACTAAAATGTTCTAACTCAGGACTAACTAGTTCATTTGATATGGCCTCCCAGAAAAGTCCTGTTCCAAAGGAGCCCTAAACCCTGCAGTCTTCATCCAAGTCCACACTTTGAAGACATCAACAATATACAGACTTGGAGAGCAAAAGGCCTCAATGATATTTGATTTAAACATGTTCATTAGATACAAACTCCTGCAAGGTGCAGCCTTTAGATGTGCCATACCCAGCAAGATTATGTTACTCTTAATACTTATTTACATTATCTGTTTTGGACAATCTTTTGTAGCTCAATTTAAATTGCTGCACAATGTATCTATTACAACAAATGCATTTTAACTCACATCTGAATATCTCACCCATGTTGTTCTGTGTTAGGCCCTGTATCTCAGGGCCACTGTGGATTCTGTATCAGTGGTGTCCTCACCACAGACCAAACTATGAGCACACAGGTTCTCTGGACAATCCTTTTAAATACCAAATGGGTTAACCAACAGAACATGTCTAGCCACCCTAATTATTGATATGCTTGTAAAAATAGCTGGTGTATTTCACATTAAGCTTTAAGTTGTTTCCAATCTTGTGGCTTGATTTCACATGTTAATATAATGCATGCATATGTTTTGCACCTGGTTGTTTCATTCAAATGACAGGATCGAGTTAATGCACAAATAGTGTAGGTGAACCCAAGATGCATTTAAAACAGTCTTAAATCTGAGTGCTGAAACCACTTCAGAAGGTGGTCTGAGATGAAGGCGCTTCATCTCAGAACACCCGATACTAGTCTGTGGCCAGGTGTTTGATGACCCTCGTTTTACAGCACTGCCTGATCTACACCAAGAATGCCTTTGTTTCACAAGATCGTATTGTATTGAACTGGCTTGAAAAAAAACATGTTCAAACATAATATCTGCAAATGATGAACATCCCCTTCCCACCAGTATCACTCTAAAGCAGTATTCCTTACAGAAGCCACTCTGTAAGTCATTTAAATAGCAGCTGGGGTCTGAAGACAGTAGGTAATTGAACAGTAGAAAAACTGATATGGGAAGAGGACAACTGAAAAATCACTGGTCATATTTAGGGCATCTTAGGACTGCAGGTTTTTCTAGCTGGTGTGGTCAGACAGGTTGACCTGAAAACTGCATATGACTGGGCAACTGAAGAGAAAAAAAAATAAAAGAATAGTCCATAGTACAATTCAGTTTTATTTTTATTCTTACACAGTGGATTCACAACCTGAATTTGATGTGATGGAGCAGTGAAATGACTAAACTATACAGTGGAATGAGCAGGAGCAATGAACGTGATGAATGATCATGTGAAAATAAAACATAGAAAAGTAATAAGTGACGCTCCTAATGCTGCCCAAATTCCCCCAAAATGCATGACGAATTTTAAAAACGTTTGACCGATCAGAACCTAAAACCAAACAAATCGTGCCCTCTCACTCACTTACATGCATGAGACATAAATAAAATTAGCCAACACATTTTGTTAAAATGTCAATATAAAACATTAAAAAATACAGTAAAAGTAATAATTTGTCATTTTGAGTATTTTTAGGTGCCTACACTCTTGTTGTAGGACAGCATTATGAGAAACCGAAGCGAGGACTCTGTTAATCACCTTTGAGTGATCTGAACACTGTCAGTGTGTAAACAGTGTCAGTGTTTCTATTCTCACTCAGAAATGCATGAATTCTTTCCCATAATCGTTGTTCTTTCTCTGTTTAACAGTACTGTATTTTTATATTAAGGGTCGAACTCTTACAGTGTAATCATAATAGTATTTTACGTTGTCCAAAAAGTCCTTGTTTAATGATTTTGTATGCAAGACAGTCATAATGGGCCCTTTAATACTGTGTCTTTAAGACGTCTATATGTAAGTGAGCGCTGTTCTGATTGGCTGACATTCAAATTTTTCAGAAAGCAGTAGTGGCTGAAACACTAAAAAAAGTGAATTGAAATTGGGCTGTTTTTGCCATTTTATTTCTATGTTTGTGTAGGTGTGAGTGTGTGGGAGTGAATGGTGTGTGTATGTGCGCCCTGCAGTGGGCTGGCCCCGCCCACGATGGGTCCTTGAATCAGGCCCGTATCACAGAACTCCAAAGACCATGATCTGAGCCTGAGACTCTAATGAGAAAATATAAGAGAAACACTGCGTTAATGCTACTTAAATGTGATGAAGCCTTTTTTAACCTGAAAAAATTACTTCTCTCATAGCTACTTATGTGCTCCTAGTCTGATTTTATCATTATTTGAAGAAATATAATTTTAAATTTTAAACGGAATGGAATTAATTGCCGCATATCATGGATTTTTCTCAACAGGTCCAACAGAAACAGTCATATAATTAAATGTAATAATTAAATGTAATAATTAAATATATACATGCAATCCTCATGACCATCAGAAATGGACAGGGGAAAAATCTCTTTCTGCTGAAAGACAGTTTTCCTGACATCATGAGAACAGGGACTTCAAAATAGGCTGTTTTGTAGCTCATAAGGACTGTGTGGACTGGGGAGTGAAGGGGATATTTTAAAATTAACAGATTCTAGAGAATACATTTAACTCTTTAATTTCAAAAACGTGAGGACAGTTTGGTATTCCATGTTACAGGCCTCATATTTACTGTTCTCAAATGTATAGGTAACAGTGAATGAATGAATACAGTCTGGTTGTTGATTCATTCTCAAGAAGCTAAAATGAATTTGAGAGACATCACAGATTTACCTGTTTGAGCTGAAGAGGCTGCTGTGGTTAGCACTGGCCTATTACTCTCGAATACAGAAAACTGATGGAGTATCTAAAAAGAACAAGCAAAATTGGCATCCATTTTTTTCACTTGTAGCTTTTTATTTGTATGATAAGAGAGCACCAAAGAGAACAATACAGTTAAGTGAATTTGGCCTCTACAGTGGCCTGCAAAAGTATTCAATCCCCATGACAGTCTTCAATTTTCTACATTATAAAACATATATCTACATCATTTTCCACAAACACCATTAATATTGAGAACTCTTAAAAAGTCTGACTTCCTTAAATGTTTATGAATTGTGCAAAGGTTATATTTCGTAGTGCTTCCACACAGAGATACAGTAACTATCCATCCATTGCCTGAACCAATTATTCTTGATCGAGGTCATTCAACAAACACACTCATGGTTTAGCATCTCGACCTGACATCATTGGATGTCTTTGAACTGTGGGAGGAAACCAGAGTACCCAGTGGAAACTAGACACTGGGAATAACATGAAACTCCATACAGAAAGTGCCTTGGAATCAAACCCAGGACATTCTTGCTGTTATGTGTCTGTGCCATAGTGTGGCCCATAGTGACAGTAACTAATTAGGTCTTACTGAGTTTGGCAACTGTTCTTTAATGTGATGGTTGATTGTAGGCCACAGTCACATCTGCTTGTGTGACATTTTATTTGAGTGCAGCTGTTAAGCTGTTAACACTAAACTGATTTAGTCTTCAGAGAGACAGAAACCATACCTGTTGCTATGGGCTCAGATGTGCTGGGTGTGCTGTCTCTGCTGCTCTGACTGGTGGAAACTGGAGCTGGGGTGGACGTGGAGTAGAGCGGCTCTTGTACATCTTCAGTTATAGCTGAAAAAAAAGAATGAAAAACACTAATCTGTAAATTGATCTAAATGGTTTGAGTCCCATGAAAAGTTTTTTCAGTTTTCTGATGTGGTCTGTAACTTCACAGTTTAGGCAAAGTATGACCACAGTACAACCGCACTGCAGGGTTCAGAATATTTTGGGGGTTGTTCAGCTATGCTGTGTGTGAGCTGGTTTTCTCCCTGTGTGCTGGACTCTGAAGTGGAATTAAATCAAACCCTCCAGCATCTCCCACTAAGATTTCAATATAGTTGACACATGATGGTAAATCTGAATCAGTAAAATAATTTGGAAAATCCCTCAAAAACAGGCCAGGCTGTATAAGGAGGCTGCTTTCAAAGGCAATCTTCAATCATGCACAGTATAATGAAACTTTGACATCAAACTTGGCATACTGGATTAACTTTAGAAACATATTTAAACAATATACTAGCCTGGTAAAAATCTGGATATGAAGTAGTAGAAAGTATCATTCATACTTACCTTTCCTGACAGTGACCTGTACTTTAGTGAGCTTGTCGGGTCCCCATTTATCCACACCACAGTAATAAACTCCAGAGTCTTTTAAGCTGAGTTTTTTGATGGTGACAGAAAAGCTCCGTGCAGAAACAGAGTTCAGTGCAAGGTATCTGCCTTTAGAGACGACTACATCAACCTTCCGAGCTTCAATTAAAACATCAGAACCGCATGGATGACGGCAAAAGTACATGGGTGCGTATTGGTATAAAACTGAATAATGACAGAAGATTTCCACACTGCCTCCTTCTGTTCCAGCAAAAACATTTCCAGCTTTCATTTCCACACAGACCAGAACTAGAAAAATGCAGATACATTATTTCACAACTTTAAGTTTTACTCAATTAACAACAATAATAAAGTGTCAGAGATATGGCAGGTTGTAATTGAAGGCAATAAAAGGGAGTTACAATGCTGTACTTTATCACTACTTTATGTTACCACATCACGGTAAACAAGTATGCCTACAAACAAGAGCATCCAACATAACAGAGTGATGTTAATAAATCAAACTGGATTAAAAATGTAATTAATTTACCTTGGAAAAGTGGCACAATCCTCAGAAGTGTTTGCATTTTACTCCTCACATCACTAACCTCCTTTCCGAATTGCTTCAAAGAAATGCTAGGTTAACACATCAGCTTTCAGTCTGTTTCTGCGGTATGTCTTCTCTGAGCGGTGAGCTGCATCTGCAGGGTTTAGCAGAAGAGTGTAGAGAAAAATGCTGCGGATCACTTCTGGTTCCTCACAATAAGCACAAGGAAGAAGTCGGGGGTAAAGGAAGGAACCTGTGCAGAGGTCTGATACTGATAAACATCTACACACTGTGGTCACATGAGATCTCTACACTCTCATAATGGGTGCAATTCAATGTTTGAACTCTCTGTTAAAACACATCCACATTCTCATAGAGCAACACGTCCACAATCTGACAGAAGACTCTGGTAGAACATCATCTCCATATTCTGATAGAGCAACATGTCCACACTGAAGGAACACCACCTTCATACTCTGATAGAACACCACCTTCACACTCTGATAGAACACCACCTTCACACTCTGACAGAACACCACCTTCACTCTGACAGAACACCACCTACACAGTCTGATAGAACACCACCTTTACACTTCGATAGAACACCACCTTCACACTGATTGAACACCACCTTCACTCCGACAGAACGAAACCTTCACACTGATAGAACACCACCTTCACACTCTGATACAACACCACCTTAACACTGATTGAACACCACCTTCACAATCTGATAGAACAACACCTTCACACTGATAGAACACCACCTTCACACTGATAGAACAACACCTTCACACTGATAGAACGCTACCTTCACACTGATAGAACACCACCTTCACACTCTAATAGAACACTACCTAAACTCTGATAGAACACAACCTTCACACTCTGATAGAACACCACCTTCACACTGATAGAACAACACCTTCACACTGATAGAACGCTACCTTCACACTGATAGAACA
>JBBJLS010049001.1:0-13496 GCA_037577275.1 Bryconaethiops microstoma
GAGAGAGAGAGAGAGAGAGAGAGAGAGAGAGAGAGCGAGGGAGAGATAGAGAAGGAGAAAGAGGGATGGAGAGAGAAGGAGAGAGAGAGAGGGAGAGAGAGAGACAGACAGTGAGAGGAAGAGAGAGAGGGAGAGAGAGAGAAGAAGAGAGAGGGGGAGAGAGAGAAGGAGAGAGAGAAGAGAGAGAGAGGGAGAGAGAGAAGGAGAGAGAGAGAGAGAGAGAAGGGGAGAGAGAGAGGGAGAGAAAGAAGGAGAGAGAGGGAGAGAGAGAGAAGGAGAGAGAGGGAGGGAGAAGAGAGCGTCTGTGGTCTTCTGTAAAAGGTTGAATAAATAAAAGGATCATCTATACAGCACAGGTGTGTGTGTGTGTGTGCGTGTGCGTGTGTGCGTGTGTGCGTGTACGTGCGTGTGTGTGTGTGTGTGTGTGTTGTGTGGCCTTAAGAAAGCCCTTAGTCAGAGGTAAAGATCTAAAGCATGTAGAGTAAAAAAGATCCAGCTAGAGAATAAGGAGGTCAAATGCATCATTGCTCTCCAGGCACCGTACTGTTCAACTGAACCAGAAGCAAAGCACTGATAGAAGGATTTTCTATGTTTTAGGATTCATGTTTTAAATAGTTTTCAACACAAAAACAGAGGAAAAGGGGGCTTCAGTGTGATAACTAAAACCACTAGGAGCACAGTGTGCAAACTGTAAACATAACTGTAGTGTACAGCATACATTTCTCCAGTATTTTACTGTTTTTACAGTATTCATACTGTATTATACAATTACAATACTTAACTGTAGCATTGTTTAGAAATTACACCGTTCTCATTACTAGGGCTGTAACGAGGCGCTCGGCTCTGCTCACAAGACCATACGCAATGTTGGGTTCCCAAGAAAGAGACGAGATGAGATTTTGACAAGATTTGTCAGACAACTTTAAAGATGAAATAGATGACTGGAAAAAAGCCTTTCACTTGACTGAAAGTCAAAAACACAAAACAACGCAGGCGCATTTTACTTTTAATTATTAATTATTAAGCTTGAATGATCATATGCAGAAGCAGCTGGACAGAACAATATGCACCCACTGTAAGTTTTTGCTACAAATTCAAATGACTGGCATCTCTTGTATGATTCTCAGTAGTTTTATCCAACCTTATAACTGTGCATGAACTCCTCACTTGCTGAAGCTGTGTGTGACCTTCTACCTGAAATCAGTTTCATAAGTTGAACTTAAAAAATAAAAATAACATAATTAACAAAAATAAATAAAACTTTTCTTAATCTATTTTAAGTGAAAATAAGTGCAAACCAAAAATCTAAGTAGTGGACTGTCAGTGCTCAAAGAACAGAGTGACCAGATTTTTCTTAAAGCTTGATCCAGAGCTCTGGATCTGAGATGGTTACAACTACACAGCCTAGCCTGAGATACAGTCATATTTCTGGGGAAAAAAAACATCTATGTTTTCTGGGAGCAGCTGAGATCTCTGGGTGACTTTGTTTGAAAAGACACACTCACTTAGGACAAAGATTGCAGGGATGGAGAGGTATGCTTTGGGAAGTGGAGACATATGGTTCTGTGGAGGTTCTGTGGTGGTTCTGTGGAGGTTCTGTGGTGATTCTGTGGAGGTTCTGTGGTGGTTCTGTGGAGGTTCTGTGGTGGTTCTGTAAGTGTCTTTGCACAGTGCTCGTATTAGATGCGGTGTATGCTCCACCCCATCCACCTAGCGATTTGTATGAGGAAAACACGTGAAATGTCGAGTCCCCCCCCCCCCTTCTAGACATTAAAAATCTTTCCGACACCCCTGTTCAGGTGCTGAACAGAGAAGAGTAGATGCTGCGTCGCAAGACTGCTTTTCGTGTGACGAGAAATATTGACACATTTTAACGTGGCACGAGATCTCGTCACACCCCTACTCATTACATTAGGTACTGAAATTACAGTCATTAGAAATGACAGTAATCAAATATTTTTTAATTATAACGTTAACGATGTACTAGTTACTAAAACACTAAACACCACCATGTGAAAATACCAAAACGTTAATGCCTTTTTTTGTCTTTGTTTTAAGGGGTGTTACAACAATAAAAATGATGTGAAATTAACAAATAAATGTCAGATTTTCAACCTGTCAAATAAAGCAACCTATCCAAAAATAACAAAAAAGGAATGATCCAAAACAGCACTACAATATCCAGACACAGGATGCACAGCCACTTTTCCAAAACGCTTTACAAATAACAGTTAATTACTATAAAATCACACATTTCACTTCTTTGACAAAAAGCCAGCTACTGCTGTAAGTGCAGTAAATAAAGAATGCAGTAGACTGCATGGATTTCTTTACAGTAACAAATGCATTAATCTTGAGTATTTAAAAATTCAACATTACATTACATAATTCATTTCTATTGCTACCTTTAGGTCTCTAGATTGATGCATTATGTTTTAACTGATAATCACCATTTCAGTGTTAATTGATTTACATTATATTTAATTCGGTTTGAGCTTACCGGCTTTAGTAAAATTTTGGGACTTTTTAAAAATAATTTTGACCAAATTCAGTGAATGATATACTTTTTTCACAATACATGAATCATTACTTATCAAACTAAATCATTGTGAGGTCAGTGATTTACAACCCTGATAATGACTTGATGTAATTTATACTGGAAGGTCTGTAAAAGTAACCCCCCCAGGTGAAAGAGGTTTGGGTTGATGGGTGGAGTTTAGAAATGGCCACAAACAGAATCTGTACCCTCAGGGTAAGAGTGATTCAGTCAAAGAGGGGCACCAACAAATCACACACCCGTCACAGCGCCTCGGCTTGACCTGGCGGAATGTTCTAGAAAGTGACACCTGCAGCAAAAGAGAAAACTTAACAAGTTCTACCAGGCAGCCTTGGAATTCTTCAACCATGCAACAAGGTGGGGAGGAGGTCTGCAGAGAAAATGTCTCACCAGATAAGCAATTAGAACAGTGTAACACTCACAGTTTGTGATCTGAGACACTTCTAAGGCTGAAAAACAGTGATGGATCGTCTTTCCTTAATTCTAAGGTCTGGAACATTTCCATTAATAAACTCAACCACTACAATTTCATCTTTCAGTTAGTTTCCGTTTTTGGCAACTTAGACGTAAAAGATTTTATTAATGCGTTAAATAATTTACCATGTGAATCATGCAAATTCAGTGCAGCCCTTTTTTGGTAGGATTTCTTCCCTGACAAAGTATGTAGGTCACTTTGCCCTTGTTTAGAGTTTGCATTTATCTCTACTTATCCTCCTGCACCAATGGCTTTCTCAGCAAAGCATTCATTCACATTGTGCACATGAAAAGTTGTAGGGAGTTAGTATTCACAAGCACTTTTATCTACAATGGGATTCAGGATGAAGAAATAGTTGTGCCACCCTTCTGTCAACTGGCCTTGTGTGTGTTACAGAGCAAGAGTCAAAGCAATACTACAGGCATTCAGCTATTAATCACAGCATTAGGACAAGTTAAAGCAAACCTTCTGCCAAGATGGATGCATAACTATGCATTTCTAGATGAAGCTGAATAGTCATACAACAGTCTAGCACATAATACTTGTTCCAAACAGAAAACAATCTGTTTCAACAGAGCCTTAATTTTTTTTATTAACTCTTTACCTAACTTGGCATTTGTGTGTGGACAGCAAAGAAAGAATTTCAAAGCGTTTATTGTCTGTACATATGACAATAAACGCTTTGAATATTGAATCTTGAATCTTATTTTTAATTTGGAAAGCCACTCAAACTTATTGTCTTGTCAATAATACCGAGACTTTGATGAATGCACCTTAACTTGTTTCAAGCTGCCCCAAGAGCAGTTGTAATGTATGGATATCCACATTGGGAATAGTAAAATGAATCAAAGTAGTGGAGCTATTAATATTGGGCATTATAAATATGTAAAAAAAAAAACAAAAACACAATGCCCCCTTTGTTGTTGCACTATGATAGTGAGATAGTGGAACACAATTCAGACAGAAATGGTATACAAACTTCAAATTATGTGGAAGACACATTTCATGTTTAAAGAACCGTCCACTGAAAGTGAGCATTCACTGGCATCGCTCCAAATCACCATTTCTATTCACATGTCATGTCACTAAGACAGTTCCACAATATATAATATGTATTCAAGTAGCTTTCATTTAGTGTTTCACTTATTGCACAGCATTACATCCAATCACAAACAACTGCGCTCTGATGGACTCCATTTTCAGACATCAGACATATATCTCTTTCAATAAAAAGTGTAACTGGCCAGTGTTCTTCAGCATCCACAATATGGTCACAAAAGCTTCACGTGCTGTGATTTACTGTGATAATGAAATTAAATTGAGATTTGCCCTTTCCTATACAAAACACAGCTCAAGATACCTTGCTTTCTCAACCAGAAAATGATTGTTCCATATTCCTCCAACCTTTCCACAAGCATAATATACAGCATGATATATGTTTGGTCCTTTTAAGATCTGATGTTGAGTGTAACATTGAAATGAACTCTAGATAAGTGCCTATATTGGGAGATCCAGAGACTACAAGGGACAATACCAGTAAAAAAGTTTCCTCCTTTGCATTTTGCATGTGAATGTGTGAGATGCTGCTGATAATGACAAATAAGGCCATGGTTACCAAAAGGAATCCCCAAACATTGACAACATCTAAAGTGCCTGAACAAGATAAGAAAAGGTTTACAAATATATGTGTATACACACACACACACACACACATACAAACATATACACATATAGGTGCGTGTGTGTGTGTGTGTGTGTGTGTGTGTGTGTGTGTGTCATTGTGAAGGAAAGAAAAGGTAACTTCATATAAGAAGTTAAAAAATATAAACTTTCAATATAAGTTTAAGTCAAAAAAGATTGAAGAGATCATTTCTATTGGTCTGTTCACTGTATAACACAGTGTAAATGGCATCTGCTTTGTCATGGTATTAGGCAACTAAATTAAACATTTGAGAGAAATAAGAAATGTGATAAGATGACTAAGATATTTTTTATTTGTTTGTTCCATTCTTGTGTACCCACATAAAATCTGATTCTTTTGTTAGCTTTATCACTGTATACCTTAGGACAGGGCTGGGCAATTAATTTCTACAGGGGGCCACATGAAAAATCTGAACAGTGTTGGAGGGCCGAACCAACGATAACATGAATTTAATTCTTCTCAATATTCATTTTCTCTTGTTGTAAAAACAGTAAATTACATATTTTGATATGCTGCTACTAGGCTTGTCACAACACTGAAATTTCAAACTCGATACCGATACTAAGGATGGTGCTCGATACTACAGAGGAAAAAAAAACAAACACAGGAGCTTTCTACTAAATAATTTAAAGGCTCAGGGGCTGTCGTGCCCGTTCTCTGCGGAGAAGAGCTTCGCGACCGGCCTTGTTCGATAGGTCTTGGGGAGCTGAGGGTCCCTATAAAATTTTGCGGCACTAGGTTGTTTCCCGGCCGAGCTACAGGGCAAAATACTCTGTGACAGCTGTTTTTAAAGGTGCGTGCCACTTTTCCTCAGAGAGCCAAAGCCCCAAAGCTCCCCCTGGCCTCTACTGGGGAAAAAAAAAGCGACACGCACCTTTAAAGCCCGAACGGGCTGTCATGTAAACATTGGGTCCTGCAGGTAGCCGGGGGAGGGGCTGCCCACTCCAATACCTGTTGAAAATTGTAGTAGTCTGTCGGCAATTTCCGTGAACCGGCAGATGCAAAACTGGCATTTAAGTATCGATACCAGTGCTAATTGATATCGAACTCAATACTAAATTTTTGTATCGATTAGTATCTGAGAATCCTCAAGGCATTATAACCAATACTGAGACCCACTGGCACTATCCAGCTCCCAAGAGGGCAAATCACATAATTAAATGCCTGAATGCAGTTATCTGCCTTTACCTATTAGTAACAGTGTTTCCTTATGTTCGTGCATAAATCCACCAGTGTGGCATGAATACGGACCTGTGGCCTAACCTATGTATAAATCTAAATCTTGAGAAAATCTTGTATCATTTGTAGGGCATAAAAACCTGAACACAAGTGTATTTTGCTGTTAGCCCTTTCATTACTGTCTTAGAAAATCAGCAGGACAATCTGAAAAAGTCTGATAAACAGTGCCTCCAGCCCAAATGCCACTGAATTACATCCAGGCCATCTTCCATTTTTCTTTTACTGCAGGCTCATTGTATTGGTTAAGATCTTTAGCTAAAAACTGTATTTGTTTATTGGATTATATCACAACCATGGTTATTACATTGTATTACATCATAGTTACAATAATTGTTATATCTGCATATGTATATATTTTAATATTATTATTAGGTTAGTATATAATTAATACCCACCTCCACAGTCTAAAGACTCCTACAGCAAAGAAAGAACCTTTAATTCATTAAATTTGTTTGTTAAAAAAAAAGGGGGGGGGGGGGGTAATATCACGTGATCAGATACTACATAAGTAGGTGGGGCTTGCACCACATTTGCACCGTTTATTATGATACCTGGTTATCACCATAATAAATGAGCGTAATATTAACAGATGGAACGCAATGAATTAAGTAATCCACAGACTTTTAACGCAGACAGTGAAATTAAAAGTAAAAGCTAAAGTCTACAAGCCTTATTAAAAACATAAAGGTGAAAATGTGGCAAATGATTTTCAAGAATACAGAATAAATCGTTTGGTCATTTGCATGAATCAGAGACAACAGCAGAGTGTGAAATATGAGTGTAAGGTGATGGGCCCTTAGATTTGTCCCAAACCCAACAGTCGGACCAGCAGAACCAGCAGCAGTTCAGCCCAGTGTTCAGAGAGAAGGTAGTACAAAGTGATCAGATTATACTACTCAACCTGCAGCTCTGTGCTACTTTTTAAACCACCTTTAAAAGTCCAAATGCATCTTTTTTATCAAGCCTAATAATCTACAGACAGTGAGACTCGTTCAGAGAGAGAGAAATAGGGACTCACCCCATGTGCACACTCCAGCGAGCAGACCACAGTCAGCACACAGACCCTGCAGAAATACAGCGCACGCACTTTACACGACTCGTCTGACTCGTTCAGAAACTTCAGTCAGAGATAAAACACAGTTATAACTCTCAGGACACGTCTATTAGTGAATCAGAGCCCACTTACCAGAGCTTCATGGTGCAAACTCGGAGGGAAACTCAGGTGCTCCTCGTCTTCCTCCGACTGAGTTCATCCACTTCACGGACGAAAGAGACCAGAACACACGGCACCGACACAACATACACAGAGAGAGACAGACGCCTCAGCACCTCACCACACTGTCAGAGTTTTATAATTCAGGGTGTCATTGCGCGTTGTGTTTCTGAAAGAGAGAGAAAAAGAGGGTAACTCACGGGTCCACTGTGGAGTAACAGCTCCCTCCGCTCCGCTCCACTCCACACACTGCTCCGGAGCTGCACCGCAGGGGGCGGGGCTTCGGGCTGTAGGGCTGTCAATCACACAGTAGAAACATTAATGAACCTTACAGGTGAGAGTGCAAACACTCAATAAGCTGTAAATAAACACACACAACAACTCCCGAATCATCAGGGTACAATCGAGACGGTGTAATTAGCTAAGCACCTTGCTGAGATGCATAAATAGGTTATTTTGTCGTGGTGAGTTATTATAATCCAAGATGCTGCGATTAATATTTTAGATTCTTCCTTAAAAACTGAGTAAACATATGCTATTGTATGAGGCATCACTGTTCACTTGTGTGTTTATCAGTGTTCACTATTTTAGTGCTATACAAATAAACTGAATCATACATTGTTAAAAAATCTCCGTACTCTTATAAAGTTAACTGTCCATCACACACCTGCGATGATACTTTTGACTATCCCTTAGTGAATCCAGGATGCTCAAATTAGTATATTATATTCTTTCTAAAACAAAAAAGTGAATAAACACATGCTATGATGTGAGGCATCAGTGTTTCAGTGTCCAGATAATCAGTGTCATATTGATGAACTGAACAGTAAACAACTCGTATTAAGATAAAATTAGAACATATGTTAAAAAAAAAAATCTCAGAACTCTTATAAATAAAGCTGACTGGTCCAGGTGTGAGATAGTCAGTGTCCACAGTCTAGACCCTGTGTGTGTAAATTATTTTAACGATTACTTAATGGGCCTTTTCTACAGTGTACTACATAAACCAAGACCATGCTGACTCTAGGAGTGCGTCTTTTTTTATACGACAAGAAATAAGACAGCCTACGGAGAGCAAGTACTGATAACAGGGTGTGATGCGGTCTACATCCGCCCTAACTCTGAGCTAATGCCCTTTTTTCCTCATAATTGGAAAATGTGCATATTAAAATACTATAATACGGTAATAAAAACAGATTGGAATGTAGTCCAGTTACATGATTGTATTTTGCTATTTCCAGGAAGTCATTCTAAAGGGTTAAAGGAGTTTTGGGCAGGGACTATTTTATTTCCCAGGCGTATGGGGCTGAAAGTAGTCCGGTCAGGGCAGGTTAGGGGAGAAACAGAAAGAGTTAGGGCTGGAGAACAGTCCCAACAGCAGATAGAGTGAGGAGTTTAGAAGAACACGCCTTTTTACCTTTAAAAAAACAACTTTTCTGAGTCAAGGTGAAGCTAGGGACAGGAATATGAGAAGTTCTATACGTACTCAGTCTTAACTGTCAATGTCGAGAGGGCAGGTTCTTTAAAAACAAGAAAAATAATGAATAAAAAGTTAAAGAGTCTGCAGAACCTCGCCGTGGTGCTGCTGGTCGTGACTCTGTGCTGTGGGGTGCAGGACTCTCATGCTGCGGTGAGTACACTTGTGCACTTGTTTCTTCGTGGAGAAACTTTCCAGCTGTAACTCGAGTGTTGCTCTCCTGCGAGTTCACACACGCGCGTCTCGGCTTAAGCTTATAAATAGAGGTTATTAGTCTACTATAATAACCTGTTGGGTTTCTTGACTTTTCTATCAGAGTCGTGTTTCCCCGTGTTTCATTTTGAACGTCTCGCTCTTGTGGGCGCTCACGCTGTTCACGCGCATCACATTTTTCTGTGGATTTTCCGCGGCAGGGGGGCAACTTGTAGAAACACGCCGACCATCCGTTTCTCCACGTTACTGAAAAAATGAACCTGAAAGTAGAGCCTGGAGGTCGTTTTGCATTTTGGAGGGAGAGTTGCATGCCTGTTTTAGTGGGAAAACTCATGCAAGGCATGGAGTTTGTCTAATTTCCGTCTCAAGTCTTGATAGAGGCATAGATGTCCCATGTCTCTGTAGTGATAATTGGCTTTTGGGTCCCAAAAAAGCTGCAAATAGGCTTGATAGTAGTATTTTACCAACCTCCCTTCTTTAATGACCTGCTCCAGGTGGTATGCTGCAGTAATAATTTGACACATTATATTGGCCTCAACTGGCTGCAGGTGCTGTTTTGGGAACATAGTTACTGACGTTGTTATAAGTTGATAAATCAGTGCATGCCATTGTCAGATTATGCATATATGAACTTTTTTCATTCATGAGGCACCAGGCAGCTGACAGAGGGCCATTAATGATGGAAAATGAAATAAAACCTCACCATTGCTCCTCCAATGTTCTGGCAAACAAAATCTGTTGACTTCTGCCTTAATCTTTTAGATCAGCTAGTGGTTCTCTGGTACTGCGTTATCAAGAAATGCCTGACCTGATCTACTGTCAGGGTAGCCAACAGCAACACTGACAGGAGAGGACATGTTCTCCGAGGCACCCACCGCCACAGGCACTGATCAAGATTTTAGGAGTGGAAGGGGCATCTTCCTTAACATGATGAGTGTGACTATCAGTTTAAATGGCATCATGTCACGCGTGCCTCTCTTTCCCAGTGGGCGTTGTAGTGGAACTGTCTCAACAGCCACCTGGAATGTAATTTGAACATCCCTTAATGTTGACTGGCTCTTGACATGACCAAAATTTTTAGGAATCCCAAAGCACCTCTGTAGATTCCTCAGGTCCCGCCCCTCACAGTTTAGGTTGAACAGGGGGTTTGCCAACTGTCACTTCATCAGGGAGGAGTTAACTACCCATAGGGAGAGGCATATAGCCTCATAGTCACCCCATCCCCCGGCCAGAGGAGTGTGGGACCCTCAGGTCAATTCAATGAAGGACCTTCACTTCAGGCACAACCTATTGTCCCGGCAACCTCTTAACCTCTATGGGCCTGGAGGAGAGGGTCTGCTTCATACATGCCATCTACAAACTGATTGCACACATGCACGTTTGCGTGATGTGAATGTGTGTTATTAGAGAGACAGTGTGTGGTGCTGGGCATTGTTCACACTGTGGTCTGCTTCAGGTTGTCTGCAGCCACAGGAGGCCCCTCTCTTCTGAAGAGGCATAGAAGGAGCTCAGAGTCAGTGGAGCTGAAGCGTACGTGCATCTGTGTATAACAGACTGAGCTGCAGGCATTTAAATAGAAACCAATAATGTATTAACCTTTTAAGCTTGAGATTATTGTTCACGTTTATTACTCTGTAACTGTTACGAGTTATTAGGTAGCTACTATAAGTCTCCTGTGGAAATTATGCAGTAATGAACATGTGGACCTGAATTGTGGGTCCATTTATAGGCCTCAGTGTTACAAATGGCTGTGTTTCTGCTGTTAGAACATTTCATCTGTTAACAAGGGGCTGGGAATCAGTGTAAGCAGAGCTGCAAAGGGGACAAATCACTACGTGTAACTGTTTAAGCTAATATCTTCTCCATAATTAGTTCAGAAGTTCACTGCTTTGTTCGGGAGCTTATTAAGGGATGTTGCTGAGATAAACGATGGGACAACTCGGGAGATGGTGTCTCGACCTTCTCTTGGAGTGAAGATCGCCCTGCAGTGTGGGAACCTGCCTCCCCCCCCCTTTTTTTTTTGGAATGTCAAAGCCTTTTAACTCAGCCTGGTGTGGAATGCCCGCTTATGATTCCAGCCTAATGCCTTCTTTAGACGGTGCCCTCTAGTGGAGCCTGTCTTGTCACGTGACCTGGAATTCCGTTTCTCCTACAGTTCCGAAATGGGCCACTTTTTTCCTGAGCCTCTCCGTTCCAGTCCCTGTTTCATGCAGTGACTTTTCATTCTCTGGATTTTGCAACATATAGTGATTGTTATTACATGGAAAGTGTTTTTCTAAGGCAAATCGGTAATGTTATATGATACGCTTAAGGTTTGAAATTAAGTTTTTTAAATCTCAGGTGATAGAAATCTTTGGCTGCCAGCTGAGGGAGTTTGCCTGTAATGTACACCACAGCGGTCTCCTTTGAACCTGTCACACATGAACAAACCCCTAAACTCCTCTCCTTAGCAGTGGGTGCATCCGTGTGCGCAGATGCATGCGTTTATGATGAATTTGTGTGTACACATTTGCATTTGGTGTGCACATTTGTATGTATGTCACGGACGGGCAATTTTACCCAAAGTACCATATGACGATATTTAGTTTGTTTTTTTTATTTGATAAGCTGGAGCAGAAAAATGCACCGTGTTTATAAAACTGCCATCAAAATGATGGTTTCGTATGCAGTGCTCACTTGAGAGCCTCTCTAAAGCCTGTTTTAATAAAACATATGTCTGGTCAGTGTTCTTTAAGCAGTGACACCTGCTATAAGCTTATCATGATAAAAGTGACATACCGTCATATCGCCCAGCCCAGGAATGCGCTAGTACCGGGTTTCTCAACCACTGGGTCGCGGACCACTGATGGGCCGCGAAGGCTTTTGATTGGGCCGCAAATGTAAAATCGAGACATGCCATTGCTCCGCAATTGGCTATTTAATATCGTCTAATGTGGCCAAGTGGGCCTTGGCAATATGCTGTGAAAGATAGGTGGGCCTTAATGTTGAAAAGGTTAAGAACCATTGCGCTAAGTACACACATGCCCTGATCAGAGTCGAGTTTGCTGTGTATCTGTGCTAGAGCGGCAGTGTGTGTGTGTGTGTGTGTGTGTGTGTGTGTGTGTGTGGTGTACTGTCACATGAATATGACACAGAGGCGCAGTTCTGATAAAATAAACCTGTCCTTATATTCAACCCCACCATCAGCCATGTGTGTACGTAGCCACAACATGCTTTCAGAGTGGAGATATCCACCCAGAGCAGACAGGTACCTGGGGGGGTAGGGGGCAAGTTTTGCATGGCTAAGGCTTTTCTTTTTCGTTATCTCTGTCTGACTTTCATCTCTCTCTCTCTCTCTGTCTCTCTCTCTCTGTCTCTCTCTCTCTCTGTGTCTCTCTCTTAGTTTTCGCTCTCTCCTCTCTTTCTTTCTTTCTCTTTCACACTCTCTTTCAGTCTCCCTCTTTCATGTCTCTCTCTACCTCTCTTTTTCTCTCTCTCTCTATCTCTCTCTCTCTCTCTCTACCTCTCTCTCTCTCTTAGCAAATTCCACTGTTATCTTACCTGCTGGAAGGAAGGTCTTTCTTGCACAGTCACTGATGCAAGGAACATTTTCCAAAAAACAGGCTCACAGGCCCTGACGTTCCTCACATGGGCATTCACTGTGTCGAAATTGGGTTCGGCCTAATAACACCTCAGATCACTTTGGTGCTTTTTTGTTCCCAGAAAGCCAGGTTTCTGCTGATTCTAAGCTGAGGCAGACGGCTTGATTCTGGCTGATTTTTGCTATGACCTAACTCACTCCATGTCTTTTGCTCTGCTTAATCCTAATCTTAGTTGGAATGTGTTTATAGAATGTGTAGTGTGTATGGTACACTGTAGTCCTTCACTGTGTAAGCAGTGCAAGCTCAGGTCCTTGATGAGATGGAATGTCCTTTAGGGCTCACCTGCCCTGTGTTTAGACTAGGATAACTGCTGTCATCAGTCAGAGACCCCTGTGAGCTATACACCCTCTCACAACTCATATTAGGGGGTGACGCTTCATATCCAGTACTGAAAAACATAAAAACACTCAAAAGAGTGTCTCAAAATGTTAGCTCTTTCTAAGCACTCTTGTTTGCTTTTTTTTTGTAGAATCCACTGTTAATTTATTGATGTGTTAATTCAGATGTGAAGCTGAATTGTTCAGAGGACCATGAATTACTGTTAAAATGGAAACAGTAACTAAGTTATAGCACAAATGTTTCATGTGCTTTTGTGACATGACCATATAATATATTGATATACATGATTGATGGAGACATTATGTGGCAGTTTTATAACTCAGGTCCTGTGTTTTATATCAACACTAAGAAATGAAATTTGTATTTTTCTGAACCGAATCACAGGAAAGCACAAACTACATGAAATTGTCAAAATCAGGACCTCAGAAACCTAAACATATATGTATCATTACACTGCTTATACACACATTTAGACAAACATTACTCGCACCCACACATGTTCTGTAATGAATACAAGAAACTTGGATCCAATTGCAGAAAGGATGTTTATCAAGTATAATAAATCCGTAAGGCAAAAGGGAAAAACCAGTGTCCAAAGCAAAAGTCCAAAAAACCAGGGGCAAGGCAAAAAGAGTAGTCC
>JBBJLS010049011.1:0-13496 GCA_037577275.1 Bryconaethiops microstoma
GTGTGGACAGCAAAGTAAGAATTTCATTGCACAGAGAAAATGTCACTTTTGTTTTCTCCGTACATATGACAATAAACACTTTGAACTTGAACTTGAAAACATATTGTGGTTTGTTTAACACTTTTTTGTTTCCAGCATAATTCCATTCATGTTCCTTCATCATTCTCATGTTTTCAATACTAACCTACAGTGCAGAAAATAAAAACTAAGACAACTGAGTTGAGGTGGTGTGTCCAAACTCTTGACATTGTACATTAATTGTCTCAGAATAGAGGCATTCATCCATAATGGATCATTTGTGCTTCTTCTGTGTGCATCTCCATTGGTGACATGGTTTGGGCAACCAAACTCACTCAATCTAATTGCAGACCACATTGCAGAAGTCATGATAGAATCAAGAGAACTTACCTGCACTAAGGGGTTGCAACTGCACTTTCTATATGAATTCGGAGAACAAAAGAGATGCGCCTGAACTCTGTGGAAACAAACGGACATTGTGACATTTCCAAATCCAGCACTAAAAGCCAAGTGACTGGCTTAATAAATATGCAAAAGCATAATATGTCTTCCAAACCTTATCTGTGCCTCACAAACCACTTCACTGAAATCATATGATATCTTCAACCAAGGTCCCATATCATGGAAAACATAAATGGTTTCACTTATGTTAGTGTGCACGCTGGTATCTTACTGGGGTTGAAGACTCACAGGTTCTGCAAGATCTGCTGCTCAGAAGAAGCTGTAGATTTCTGGGGAGGGTCCTTGAGCCTCAGCACAGCCATCTCACTCAATTATGGGAGTTCGTTTAAGAAACGGCCCACTTCGTTGCCTGTGAACAGTACAATGATAAAGAAAATGAGAGATTAACATATTTGCAAAAGTAATATATTTGCTATTAGTTGCATTAAATCTGTATAAAATGATATGTACATTATCTAGCCATTCTCTGCATGCAAAAAACAGGATAAACTGGTTGACTGGTGGCTAACAGCTAGGTATTTGTTTATCTAATGATTTGTGATAAAAACCGACATATATGAGATACTAAATGGCACACCCTAAATAGTCATAATATAAAGGGTGCTGTTAAGATAGGCAATGCATGTAAAATAAGTTTATACTCATGGTATGACATTAAACGTCTCCATAGATAAAACAGCTAACGTACCTTCCTCTTCTTCTTCTCTACTTCTCCACATGAAGAGCGTGTGGTGCCCTCTACCACACACTGCTGCTCTGTGTTTGGTGCCATTTCTGTCCAGCAGGGGGAGACACTGACCTCTGTGTGGAGCCAGAAATACGCTATATGGACAAAAGTATTGGGACACACTTGTTTTTCATGGTTTGGGCTAGGCTCCTTACTTCCAGTGAAGGGCAATCTTAATGCTTCAGCACACCAACACAATTTGGACAACACCATCCTCTAACTTTTTGGGGAACAGTTTGGGGAAGGTCCTTTTCATCACTATGCCCCATGACCTCAAGCCCATCCAACCACGGAAATTCTGAAATCAGTGTCTGACCTCATAAATGCTCTACAGAATGAATGGCCACAAATTCCCACAGAAACACTCCAAAATCTTGTGGAAAGCCTTCCAAGAAGAGTGGAAGTTGTTATAGCTGCAATGGCGGACCAACTCCGTATTAAAGTCTAAGTACTTGAACGTAATGTCGTTAAAGTCCCTGGTGGAGTAATGGTGTAAACGTCCCTATACTTTTGTCCACATAGTGTTTTTTAGATTGTCATTAAGAAATACTGGGACTGTTTTGAATTAAAGAGGTTTAATGAGCTGCTGGGCTGCAGGGGCTAAACGATCTTATCTGGATTAGCATGTACTTTTAAATAATGTCTCACAGCCAAGCCTCTTGGGATAAGATGCTTTAATGCCTGAAACTAATAGTGTCCACTTAATTATGACTGCTTTAGGAAAATCACATTGACTTTTTTTATTTTATTTTTAATGATTTGCTTATTATTATTATTATTATTATTATATGTATTTTTATTATTATTATTATTATTATTATTATTATTATTATTATTATTATTATTATTATTATTATTAAAGCCTAGATAATTTTGCATTTGAACTGGTTTGGACTTGGACAAGCCCTGAAGTGGCAGAGACAATTCAGTGCGAATGTGATTTTTTTAAAACATGAATTCGTTCATTCATTCATTAAATCACGAATTCATTCATTATTTAATTTTTTACAGATAAAGACAGATAGCTCAAAAAATCTTTTTCCAGGCCATTCAGTGCAGAATCCTGCAGTTTAACCAGAGACCCAGAAACCATCAGCTGTAACTATGAAATATTATGAATGAAAAAATATTACTAATTAGATGAAAAATGTGAGCCAATTAATGAAAGCTCTGGACACGAGAAACTCAAATTAAGTGCCTTAAAGAAGCCTTCAAATAAAACAAACTTGTTCAGCCGCCAATCCGCCAATCCAAATTGTTCTTGTAAGGTCCCAAAATTATTGTATTAGCATAAATTCACCTATTCATTCTACAGTAGTTTATAAGGTTATAAAGAGTGTTTCAGCCTGGACACAAAGAGTAGCCAATCAGAACAGAGACTGTGTAATTCTAAGGGTTAGAAAGAGGTTGTATAATGGTGATGTATGAATGATTTGATAAATAAACCAAGACCAACGTCAAAAATGGACCTCCAACAGATAAAACAAAAAAGCACTTGTTGTACATATTGTAATTACATATTGTAATTACACTCATCCAAACATGTCTTTATGGAGCTCGCTTTGTGTACTGGGACACAGTCATGCTGAAATAGTAAAGGTTCTTTGCCAAACTGTGTCCACAAAGTTGGAAGCATGGCGTTGTCCAAAATGTCTTGGTTTGGTGAAGCATTAAGATTGTCCTTCACTGGAAGTAAGGGGCCACATGAATTCAGTAATTAAGAGCAGACCAGAGAACCACAAGACCTTAAGTGCAGACAGCACGAAAGAGAGTGCAAGAAAAAAACACAAGAAAAAGCAACAATACAACTGGACAAGACAAGATTTTGTTCTTGTTTCGTTTAACTGTTTACTGTGTGTATATGTGTCCCAATACTTTTGTCCAAATAGTGTATTTTGAGTAACTGAACCACCCCTACACATACCCAAACCCACACTCTCTCTCACTCTCTCGCTCACTCTCTCGCTCACTCTCTCACTCACACGCACACACACACTCTCTCTCTCTACACACGCATCCACTCACACCCCCCACATCTACACACATAACCCCCTGTTACCATTATGCCGACGTAAAGTAACGGACTCCTCCCCTTTAAGAGTCTCAGCGTCTCAGATGCTCTTGTTCGAGTTGGATCACACGAGGAGAGGAGATCAGATCAGATCAGATCACACCAGATCAAGGGGAAATCTCTATCCATGAAGGTGCAGAGAAGGAGAATTAAAAATCCTAGACTGGATGTTTAATGACTGGACCACGCTCAGCCAGGTTTAATATCGAAGGAGAGAAAGAAGAAAGGGGCGCTTTTCCCTGCATCCTGCCACTGTTGGGTGAATTTTTGGGTGAAAATGAGAAGAATAACAGGGAAAACGAAGGATGCCACTCTCATAGAGATGACCAACACAGCAGACGCTCATGTAGAAGGTAAGAAGAAGTAACACTGTAGCTTAACCTGAGAGTCTTCTTTGTGTTGACACTGAAAACCCTCCAGGAAAGGTGCTTGGAGGGTGTGGTGATGAGAAACAAGACAGACAGAATGTTTCTCAATCTTGAGACAGAAGACCCAGTAGAAAGATACTGACGTTCCTCTAGTTAAACGGTCCTCAAATCACTATAAACCAAAATAGCTGTACTGGAAATTCCTGGGGTATAAAGGAAACCTCTGGAGACACCATATGGTCGTGCAAGGCAAGTTCAGAAAAGTGTCTGCAAGTTTTTCCGTTTGCTCTGGAGTTGCAGACCACATGTGGGCAAAAGTATTGGGACACACCTCTTAATTCAGGGTTTGGTCTAGTCCCATTACTTCCAGTGAATCTTAATGCTTCAGCATACCAAGACATTTTGGACAACGCCATGCTTTCAACTGTGTGGACACAGTTTGGGGAAGAACCTTTTCTATTCCAGCGTGACTGTGCACCAGTGCACAAAGCGAGCCCTGACCTCAACCCCATCCAGTACTTTTGGGATGAACTGAAACTGAGTGTGTGACTCAGGCATTCTCGTCCAACATCAGTACCTGACCTTATAAATGCTCAACAGAATGAATGGGGCACATATTCCCACAGAAACTCCAAAATCTTCCAAGAAGAGCAGCAGCTGTTATAGCTGCAAAGAGGAGACGAACTCCATATTAAAATCTATGTATTTGAATGCAGTGTCATTAAAGTCCCGTTGGTGTAATGGTCAGGCGTCCCAATACTTTTGTCCCTATAGTGTACCGTTCATTGGTGTTTCTGTCTGAATTTCTGGAGGGCTAGGCGAACTGTGTTCTTCACCCACCCAGCATTCAGTCTTCTGCTGTTTATACTTTTTTTTTTTTAAAGAGGCTACACAGTGTTTGTATACTGTCTGGACTGAGTTAGAAGCAACTTTTAATGTATGAAAGAATCAAAAACACACTGGAAAATTGGAGGAACTTGTCATGGAATGTTGCATCTCTGTTCTGTTGTTTTCCAGACTTTATCTGGAGAAAGGACAGGAGAAAGGAATGCAATATGTGTGTGTCCCCACTGCTGTATTAGATACTGTACAGTGTGATTTAAAAGGTTCAGTGTTTCAGTGATGAAATTACCCTGCTTAAACCATAATTTCAGATAGTAAGCCAACATTTAATCTTCAGAGTGTCTGTGAGGCTGTGGTCTGTTTCAAGGATTGTTCAATAAAGAAACCTCATAGACAATCATTTATTTTGATTCCCTTGGGGGGTGTGGCTGTATCAAAAATGTCCCCTGAGATCAGCCTGCCGTCTCCTGTTACCGCCTCTTTCACAGTGGTGTGGTTTCTCCTGACCAAAAGTGCGATTCCAGCACCCCCCTTGTCAAATCCCTCTCAGACCTCGGTGAGTCATAGATACAGTCATTTCCACTGTATGCCGTAGGAGCATTTTTAGAATACTTTACTCAGCCTTTCATTTTATCCTTCTGAAAGAGCTGAGTGTCCGGAGATGTAGGATTCAGGCACTTGCCATGACTTTGGTTTAAAGCACCCATTTCTTGAAGTCCATTTGTGTGCATCATCAGTCGGATTATCTTTATTATATAAAATTCAACCCATTTTTAACCCCTTAGAACTAAACAAGCCATTTTGGGGCTGATCTATGGATATAGCCTGTGTTCTGACTAGCCAGGCCTTCTCGTCCAACATCAGTGCCTGAACCTCATAAATGCTCTACAGAATGAATGGCCACAAATTCCCATAGAAACTCCAAAATCTTGTGGAAACCCTTCCGAGAAGAGTGGAAGCTGTTATATAGCTGTAAAGGGGGGCCAACTCCATATTAAAGTATGTATTTGAATGCAATGTCATTAAGTGCCTACTGGTGTAATGGTCAGATGTCCCAATATTTTTGTCCATATAATGTTCTTTTCCTTGATGTTTCTGTCTGAATTTCTGGAGGACTAGGCTGACTGTGTCCTCAGCCAACCCACCATTCAGTCTTTTGCTGTTTATAATTTTTAAAAGAGGCTACAGTGTATTTGAATCCTGTCTGGAGTTTGAAGCAGCTCTTAATTTGTGAAAGAATTAAAAACCTTTTAGGAGAACCTTTTTTTTTTTCTTCTTCTTCTTCTTTTTTCTCCGGATTCATGAGCACAGACGAAAGGTGCACTTTATATGGTGTCGGTCAAAAAGCAGTCCAGGTGAAGACACTGCTTGTAGTTACCTGACTAGGTTGCTGTATGTAAATATATTGGTTATGGGGACGTCACAAACAAACAGTTCAAAACAGCCTGTTTTTGCAGTTTAGTCACCATATTTTGTATGTAACTGGGGCATAAATGATGCATTTTGGAAATGTAAAGTTTACTGATTAAACTGTTTATTTTATGTTAAAGTGTCATGTCTAAAGGGGTATACTGTACACTCTTTATTATAAAGGCTATCCTATTTATTTCCTATTGAATAGAGATGTTCCTGACTAGCACTGCTTTGAAATCTGAGTATTCTTCTCCTCATTACAACATAATAAGCAGCTAACCCCATTAGTGACCTGTGCTGAGCTGAAATGAGTCAGCAGCAGTGCTGTGAGAGTCTGTTGTTTTCAGACTCTGTCACTTTGATTGGTGTTTGTTAAACAGGGCCCAAGGGAAAGCTGTGAAGAAAACATGTGTGTGTGTGTTTTGCTCATACCTGTTTGAGAGCACTCAGTGTCTCCCCTCGCTGTGCCCCTGTGTTTGTTGAATAAAGGCTGTTTGAAAGAAGACGTGCAGCATTTGGGAAATGCCCGCTCAGCAGTGAAGAGGAAGAATGCTATGTGAGGGGAAACTTCAGCCAAGTCTCATTTTCACTCTCAGAAATACTGCAGTCCTTTTAATCTTAACCTTACTAAGCCTCACCCATGCATCACGGATTGACTTCGAAATCTTCTAGCTGTCAGGCCTCGGGCTTTCGAACTAGGATGCTTTAAGCGAGCTTCAGTACTTCTGTGGAAGCATCTTCAAATTTTGATGAAAGATGACATAAATATGTAGGTTTGTCCTGATATACTGGTAATGGATTCTAAACCTAGGACTTACATACCAAGTTTTGTTGTCTTATCCGTGATGGTAAAAAACAAACAAACAAATAAAAAAACAATGTAGTTCTGTGATTCCAGAGAAGCTAAATAACAGGTTTCCTTCTGGCCTCATTATTGTTTACCTGTCTGACTTTGGCATCATTTAAAAAGAAGCAGAATAAATTCTTCAGTCCAAACCGGCTGTGTCAGGATTGTGGGACGTGGGGTAATCTGAGCGCAGAGTAATAAAGAATTCATTAGAGTCAACAAGTTCATAACCTTTAAGGGGAAGTCCACTTATTTTTTTATTAAATGTCTAACTAATTAAATAATTAAAATGTTAACAGTCGTTCAGGGTAGTCTGATATGAAATGCATTGTTCTAGAGGAGCTTACAGAGTCAGAATCCTTCACAAGCGGTGTCGGTAGGAATCAAATATCTGTCTGGTTTAAATATTATCCCAAAGAAATCTGTTACCCTAAATAGTTACTCTAAATCTGAATGATTATTGTAAATAGTAATGAATGGGCTGCCTGGTGTCTGAAACTTATTTTACCTCAATTTTGTATCTAGAAAAGCCTTGGCAGGGAAGTACCTGTAGATTATTACAAGAGAACCTTTTTTAAAAAACAAAAACAAAAAAAACCTACTAATATAGGCTATAGACATGGCAACCACTGGTTCCCATTACCACCCCTGTAAACAAATGATGATTTTTTTCAACAATGTTAATCACTTTTCTTACGTGTTAGTGAATGAATTATGTGGAAATGTTGGAAAATAATTAGAATATGCATTCATTTTCAAGAGGTACTGTTGTGACTGACAGAGTTTATTTATGGTCAGTTAATTAATGAGAATTCGTGTTCAGGTGAATGCATTACAGGACATGCTGAGCTAAGGAATAACTTCCTTTTTTTTTTTTCATCTTCAAAATATGTTAAAACGGTGTTAATAGTCCCTGGACCACCATAAAATGCTCAGTGAATAGATCTGTTCATGGTTGTTAGGTGTTGAAGAGTTGTTTATGTCAGCAAACATCCAGAAGGGATCACTCTGGTTCACTCTCACCAGTTTTCTCATAATAAAATGGCAAAGAAGAGACTCCACACATACCAAGATTTCCATATATATTAACATCGTTCATTTGCACATTGCAGTACATTTCAGCTCATCCTAATATTTCAGTTTGTGGAAATCGTGATGTTTTCTTTGAGGCCCTAAGAATTTAGCAATTAAAGCCTACTACCATTATAAGGTAAAAGGCTACAGCTGTCCTCTGCCACACATTGCCACGATACACTGTTATGTCATGTACGTCAGTTTGCTCTCCTGTTCATTCGGTGCTTCAGAGCTGTTTTAGTTATTCACAAGACTCATGCATGAAAGTTTTAAGTCCAGAGACTGTACAGTCCATTTCAGAACCTAGTGAACTCCAGGTGTTTACGGTTGTTATGTGGCCTGTGGGCAAAATAAACATGTGCCCTCTTCCATGTAGGTTCACTACGGCTCTGGTTGTTTTAAACTTCTTGATTTTTGCTCTTACAATTGATAGGATTTTTGGACTTTTAGCTATTTTTGAATAGTCATTGCCTTATTCTTGAATGTCAACATACTTGTCTCATTTCATTTGGGTGTACTCTAGACTGTAACTACCTGTAGATTAGTGTCTGTTTTCCAAGCTTTTTTTTTAAGATTATAATGCTCTGACAGTTGGCATGTTTATTTAGGAACAACAGCTGCCATTCCTGTTTAATTCAACGTTACAGTTACACTAAATGTAATTTGGTCCTAAAATTGTCTAATTGAAGCATGTTATTGAAACACCAATGTGTTATACTGTAACTGAATATGCAGAACAGGGATGAGGACATACCGTGAACTTTCAATGTGCTTTTCATAATCATTTGTTTTTATCTCTCTCTATTTGAGGGGATTTCCATATGACATTTTAGTTCTTTATTTAATAGTACATAACTTGATTTAGACCGAACTTAGATGACATTTTATTTCAAAGACATTTAAAGCAGTGAACAAACACCCGTTTAATGGTCTGCAGGGCGGTTATTTAAGTATTAAATGAACTGACTGACCGTAGTGTGCTTTGTCACTCGTTTCCCCTGTTTATCTTGCAGCTGGCTGCTTCTCTTATCTGGGCGGACCGTATGGGACACTGACAAAACCGTGACATTCATGAAGCCCTGATAGATTCTTAGGGTGATGTCTGTGAGTGTGAGCCTAATACAGTTTCAATGGTGGGGGGGAAATTAGTAAAAATAAAGAAATACTGCCATTATTTTAATATTACGTCCTATTTATGGTCTATATGAATGTATGTTATGGTGGAAAATATTATATGCTTTAGGGAGTGGATTGTGGGTATCATCAGCATACACAATAATCACACTTGTACTAGGAGTGGCCAGTATGATATCAAGTGATAAGTAGTATGTTTTTCTCCAAGAATTACATTCTTTCATAAGGATATAAAGAACAGATCATGATTTATTCAAAAAGCATAATTGATCCTGTTTAATTGGATTTAGCGCGACACAGCGTTAGAAATGTTAATAGCATTTTAGTACTACTGCTTCACTTGCTGAACTGATCTTGTATTTTAATAAAAGTTGTGAGTAGTAGCATTGCTCCTTTCTATTACTCCCCAGAATGAGAAGTAATAGTACTGTATAATAAAATCTGTTTCAGGAAATATTACGCAGTCTTACTGTTAGGGTCGCTGCATAACAGTTATTAAAGTAACCCAGACGCTATCAAACAGCATATATTATTTCTCTGCTCACTGTAGCCTAAGGTTTTGAGCTTTTGACAGACATTTGAGGGGCTGGGGGAGAGAGAAAGTGTGGGTTGCTATGGTAACTGGGCTCAGGAATTAAGTTTTCTGTTTGATAGCTGGGCAGCCCAGCCTGACCTGCAAAACTAAAAAAGTTACACTCCGAAAAAGGAAAAAAAAATTCCTTAGTTCTCTATAAACAGATCTTTCAGCCAACAGCGGCTAACAGTTCATTAGAACATATTTTGCGTGTTATTTTGTTCTTCATTCTCTCTCTTGCTTATGGATTTGGCTTTTCGCTGCTGCTCAAATTCTGATCTCAAAGATATGAGGCGTAGACGGGACTGAAAAGCTTTGCGGCAGTTTGCAATGGGTCTGTGTGGGAGTGTCCTGCCTGGAGATTAACGTGATTGTGCAGTTGTGGTTGTTCACAAACAACCTGTCGTAAGACTAACGGATACTCAAAGGTGTATGTTCACCTGAGTGACTGAGAATATGTGAGGATTGCGTAATTGTGTTACACAAGCGGTAGAAAAAAAGAGCAGGAAGGAGGCAGAACAAGTTAGTCCCTACCAGCACAGGCTGAATGTGTGAGAGGGGAGAGATGGAAGGTGGAATGTTAACGTTTGAGAAGAAAATTGGGTGAAAAGTCTGTTTTAGAGAGAGATCAAGCAACAGTCCAGGCAGGCAAATGCATGGCTCTGACTTGAAACAAAGCGCATTAAGTTGTTCTAGTTTCTGATGATGGTTCATTCAGTGGTTGATTCAAACATATGATACACTGTACTGCATTAAAGTGGACTATTTGTGTTCTCTTTGTAGTTAAACATGAATTTGGTCAGTTTTGCAAGTACTGGCAACATACACAATATGCCTAGAAAGGTGTCTGTATCATTACAGATTATAAAATGTATCACAATAAAGAAATATAATCAAATTGCCCATTTATCTATATGATTTGATTTCGTTACCTGAGGAGCTACTGGTGCCTCATGTTATGCCAAGTGTGCCTTTGTTTATGAGAGTGTAAAATATATTTTGGAAATGGTCAAAACTGAATAAAATATGCTTTTTGACATACTTATGGGATGGTAAGGCACCTTAATAGGGACTGTTCTATAATATTATACACTATAAAGCCATTGCTGGGGTTCAAAATGCAAAGACACTTCTGCCTTTTAAAGAGATTTATGTTTTGTTCTGGAAAAGATGACCTCTGTAAACAGGCTTCCTATTAAAATAGTCTATCCTGCCCATGACCTCTCCTCAGTTGTGTCCTTATTTTTGCAGCCTTCCTGTCTTTGACAAACCCAGTCCCACTGGGAGTTATTGTGACTGTTTGATAAGGAGTATTTCTGTTTCTTTTCTCAGTTTTCTAGATAATCTTGTTTAATGTGAAAGCGTAGTGGTATGTGTGGTTTTTGAGCATCCTGATGTTGACAGTTGGGTGAAGTCAGAACTCTATTTTCAGTTTTGTAACTGGTTTGATTGACATACCTAAGGTGGTATGGTGTGATGCTTATAGTGTGTGAGATTATGTCACATTGCTTTCATAAAACAACATTAATACAGGCCAAAAATATGGGAAAAATTATTCCAGCTTTATGTTAAAACCAGCTGAATTGCGTACGTCTTTATAGGAAACTGCTCGAGGTAAAATGGTTTTAGGCATGATAACATTGTCAACATTGGTGGTCGGGGGTGGAGGTTTTCCTTTGTTGTAAGGTTATTTAAAGCCAGGCGGAACCCAACCCCCCCCCCCCAACCAAAACATTTGTACCATAGTTTGTGAATGTGCTCAGTGTCTGGTCGTGGTGTGACAGAGAATTTGACAGTAGTATTGTATTGCAACGGTGAGGATCCATCAAGAACCATATTTAGGTGTGTTTTTGAAACAAAAACTAATTAGAAACTCTTTCTTGAGTGAATGTGTATTTCATTAGATTTGCAATTGAAAGAGTGATCACAGTTCATTTGTTCTCAAAAGTGTTTGACTGTACAGTGAGAGCTTTGTTTCGACATGAGCACGGATGGCATGACAAATTCACCCTTTAAGGAGCACCACTGTGACACAAGGTGTTGCAGGTGTCGCGTGCAAGTCCTTATCACACATAGCAAGATCACCGCAAGCAAGAGAAAATGAACACCTGTGACAAAAGGCCCCAGGGATGCTGGCTGTCCCCCAAAACTGAGAGTTCAGACAGGGCTTTGAGAAGGGCCCAAAGCATCATAACTTAGTTTGATGGTGTGAATTCCTTTTCTTGACATGTTTTCCATTCTTTTCTATATAATTAATGCATATTTCCCTTTACCACTCTCCCTCTGCTTCTCGTAAGATGGTTATGCTGTGTTGACGGGCTACAGGAAGACCTTTCTGGCAGGTATGGACAGAAACTGCCTATGTGTGCCGTTTGTCTGTCCATCCAACACATCTGTGTTCTTTATGTTCTCGTCTGCTTTAGATTTATTCCTGTGCTTCACATGGCTTTCTCTATTTGTGCATATTTTACAGGTCTTCTTTCTCTTTTATGGTGCTCTGTTGTTGACTCTTATCTATTTGCTCTTATTGCATTTGCTTCTCATTCTTTCATTTGTTCCCTCTTTGAACCGTCAGCTGATGATATCGAAGTCCCAAAAAATAATCCCCGGCGTTCAGCCAATGAAACGCTGACATTCAAAGCAATGGCAGTCACTGCTTGTTCATTTCTGTTGCAGCAACACAACACCATTATAGTTTAAATGACAAAAAAAGTCAAATGCATCCAAACTCTAAGCCCTAAGATGTTTCTTTTTTTATTGAGCAAGAAAAACTGTTATAACTGATAAATATGAATTCTAAAAATACGTTAGAAAAACAAATAGGCTAAAAATTTGAGGCTCTGATCCTGCACTTCATAATATGCTCTTAAATAAAAATTCTTTGCACAATTCCATAGTAGTTCCACTTTTGGCTCCTGAAGAACCCTATTCGAATAAAAGTGTAAGTGTGGGTGGCACAATGCCGTGGTTAACGCGAGGTCCTGGGTTTCGTTCGTTTCTGTGAGGTGTTTGCATGTTGTTCCTGAGGAGTTCCTTCGGGAGCTCCAGTTTCCCCACATTCTCTACACATGAATGCCCCTTGGTGTGCACATGTGGGTTTATTTGTGTGTCTGCCATTCGCTGGCAACCTGTCCAGGGTGTTTCTCTGCTTTCTACCCTAAGAGACCTGGGACAGACTCCAGCACCCCCAGAGACCATGGTTAAGATAATGATGATCAGTGATTTATGAATATGAAGAACCTGTAAAAGTTTAAAGAATGTACAGGTTACATGATGGTACAATTTTTTAAATTTTTTGTAATGTATCTTTCAGCCTTCAAATCCAACATTTTGTGCCAGACTACCAAATTATGAGCCCTGAGATACTAACTTATAAATTGAAAACCATGTTGAATAATGGAAGATACTTAAATTTTCAACTCTTGAAAATGTGAAATCTGTGATTTTGATTTAAAAAAGGACATATCTTTCTGTCCGTTACATCATGTGGAAGTTCTTTAAACTTTAAAAAGGTTCACACATCTCACTTACATCCATTGAAATATCCCTTGGGGAACTAAAGGCGGTTCTTCTGTGGTGTTGAGTAAAGAACCCCTTTTGGTACATTTTGTCCATCAAGAGTCTATTGAGGATCTTTAGTATTCCAAAGTTTTCATATAAGTCAGGGTGTAGCTAATTTTAGGTTTATTTCTATTTGACAAGTCTCACACTTAGTTTTGTCTTCCACGTTTCCTTTTCTCATGCCTTCCCTCGTTCTTTTCGTTTCCTCTTTATATTCTGAAAGGACATTTCTGCATCATGTCAGCTTTTTTTTTTAGTGTGTGTGTGTGTGTGATTCTTTGTGTGTGTGTGTGTGCGCACGCGTCATTCTGCTGTGTGCGCGCGCGTCATTCTGCTGTGTGTGTGTGTGTGTGTGTGTGTGTGTGTGTGTGTGTGTGTGTGTGTGTGTGTGTGTGTGTGTGTGT
>JBBJLS010049022.1:5000-13496 GCA_037577275.1 Bryconaethiops microstoma
AAAAAACAAAACGCACTTGTTTTTAGTTGTATCTGTCCGTGAAAATATTGTTTTACAATATTGTATAATATTAAAAATATATATATATAAATATATATATATATTGTTTTCCGTGGCGCAAAAAAGTTTGGGGGCCGCTGGCTTAAAGGAATATTCTAGCATTTTTCTATCAGATCATCCTCTTCCACATCTGTATCAAATAACTAATTTACCTGAACTTTTGTGTGTGTGTGTGTGTGTGTGTGTGTGTGTGTGTATATGTATATACACACACACACACACACACACAAACACACAAACACACACACTACCAGTCAAATGTTTTTCCACACACAGAGATTGCCTACATTTGCATGTTACTCACTTATTATGTACTAAAATTACACTCAGTATTCTTTGCAAACAGATTCATTAAAAGTATGTTTATCATTTGAGTACCTTTATTAGCCAGAATGTCAATTTTTTTTTTTTCACTACTGACTTATAAACAGCCACTTAATATAATTATACTGTGACTGCCAGTGAGATGAAGCAGTTAACTTGTGGAACAGCCTAGACCATCACCACACAACCAGCTAACAGGATGTCAGACACGCACTGTTACATATTCTTTCCATGTTATAAATGAAACGTTTTTATAAGACATATTCATTTACAGTTGTTCACTCAACAACTTTCTAATGTCTAACAAGAATACAAATCTGCAGCTTGCATTTTCAAATTGTTTTTGCCTTTAAGAATGCTATACAGCATCAGAACAAATACAATAAAAGTAAATTTTGTTCGGGTATAACAAAACTTGAATACATCTTTTGAGCTGAAAGACAAAGAGAAAAGCTAGAAGAGAATTGATTTTTCTCCTATTGCCATTGCAGGGATTTGTTCACTTCTTTTAGTAGAGCACTGAACAGCCAAGCTATGTATTGCAGAATATCTACAAATAATACTGGGCTGCCTTGAAGACAGGTTTGGAAATGGTTAAACGAATGTAGTGGCGTCCATAAACCGACATATTTATTCATGTTTATTCTAATAAAAGTGCCCCGATAAAATAGTTTTAAAAAATGTAATTGTCTCAGTTTATGTACTACTGTATATAGTCCTTATCGGAACAAAATTTGTATCATTTCAATTTTTTACACCGTTCAATCATTTGCTCTATACATTGGGTAAAAAACAATGAATCAATGGAAATGTAGTCCAAAATGACAAATAAAAGCTGTTTGCAATATCTTATGTTAAAAGAACATTTATACAAATTTCCAAATTCATAATAACTTGATACTCGACATGCCCAAGCAATTCTGACCTGGTCTGAGTCTTACCTGAGTCCTGAGAGCACACTGATAGAGTGATGGGGGAGAGGAGAGAGGGAAAGAGGGAAAAGAGAGGAAGAGATAGAAAGAGATGGAGGGGAAGGGTTGTCTGGTAGGAGATAACAGGGACTGTTTGCACTCTGTCAGTTTTTATAGTGCCCCCTGCAACTATTTTAGGAGCAAAAAGTGGGGACCCAGCGCCCGGCCCGGGCCAAACGGATCACTTTCAGAACTAACCCCAAACTAATCAAACCCTACTATTAATACACACCTCCTCCCTTTCCATCTGTTTCTCTTCTCTTCACCCTGCTCCCCCCACCTGCACTCGTTGATATTCTTTCTTAATTTCCTCACACCTCCCTCTCGCGTACCCCTTCCAGAGACGAGGGTCTGTACTCAGATCCCCCACCAGCCCCTGTTCGTCTGCCTTTGTCCCACACCACCCCCTGGTTGTCCTGTTTTTCTGCATCTTCTGAATACAGAACAATTTTTTTTTATCTGTTATCCTCCTTCTCTCACAGCATTTAATTGAATTGACTTCATTCAAACATGCACGCCATTTCCACAGTAAGCAAATACAATACCAACCGAAATGATTGTCTGTCGGTTTATTTCTTTGGCAATTTTTTTTTATTAGTGTAATATATTTTATTCATGTGGAATGGATATTCGCATTTGAATCGAGTCAATTCAAAGCACGGGTGATTTTATTCAGCACTCAAAAGCACAGTGGAACATCTGTTCCCATGTTTTTAAACCAAGCACATCTACAGTAACTCCATTTCTCACTAACTTTTTTCATTCCAGAGTGTAGCGACATGAGTAAATAAAGTGCGTCCACACTCTCCAGGTTTGCTTTGTGCCATTTATATAAATACATACATAGAGAATAGAAAACCATAAAAAATGAGAAATGGAATGGATTTGCATCTATGTACAAAGAGTCAAGGAAAGGGAAGGCCTTTCTCTTGTTTTGATTCTCTCTTGATTCTAAAAAAAATTATGCTTATTATTTTTATGCACATTTGAATGTGCTTCAGCATTTGTTATCTGTTATTGGAATGTGCTTGTGCATTTAAATGTGCATTTGCTTTTGCAAATTACTTCCAATTTGACCTGACCATAGCCTAAAACGGTATTTTCATTCAAGAGTGCTCATCCCCTGCGTAATTTAGTCGAAGATTAGTCCCAGAATGAATCTAATTTCCTTAGCCATCATGAAGTTGAGGACAAAAGGCTATAATCTCGTAATCCACTTTAATGCGTGACCCTAACAGCAGAGGCTTATTTTCCACTTGAACTTTTCTTTCCATACATAACGGATGGAAACAAATTTAAGTCATGCTAATCACGACGACAGCACTTCCCCATGTGGCAGCAATATTTTATTATTAACCCTTGCTTTTACATAGCAGAGTTAAGTGGCTTAAGGGTTTTGCAAATCTCTTCTTGTTATTATGATCATTAATATTATTTTCACTTTAATTAAGGGGAGCGATGGGGAGCAGCAGTTTTTGAACTGCTGCCAGCATAATATCACTGGATATGGGGACTCTTATTGTGACACTGTGGTGATGATTTCCCTGGTCGGCTTTAGGAGTAAGGGTTCTCAGCCAGCCAGGGATTAGGGAATAATGGTGATGGGGTTTGATGGTTTGTGCACGTTTTCTATAAAGAGTGTTTCAGTTGTCGTTTCGGGTGTCTGTTCACCCTCACAGTTATCAGAAGTTGTACCTGTTTAGGATTTTGTCTTTGTTTGAGTTTTGGCCCTTGCACCTTTTTGTTTTCAATAAAAGACAAAGAAAATGGGAATCCATGCCTGCACCTCTTTCCTGAACAGGTACTCCCCGTATGTGAAAATAAGAAGCAAATTTCACTACATGGACAAAAGTAGCATTAAAATGACCCTTCACTGGAAGTTAGGGGCCTAGCCAAACCCTGAAAAAACCCAATACTTTTGTCTATGGACCAAGAGGTCATGGGTTTGAATCCTACTTTCAGCAAACCACCACTGGGTTCCTGAGCAAGACCCTTAACCCCTTGCACCAGGGAGACTGTCCCCTGTAGTTAGGGAATGGAAGTAGCTTTGGATAAAAGCGTCTGATAAATGCCATAAATGTAAATGTCTATATAGGGTATGTATTACGCCCTTAAAACTAAAAACTGCAAACAGTGTTGAAAAGATGGAGGAGACGATAGGGGGGACAATTACAAAGGTTCAAACATAAGGCTGACCAGAACTATTTGAATACTTGAGTATTAATTAAGTTGATACTGATCCTTCCTACTATATATTCTATAGTCTTTTTTCAGCTCACAAACACATTTTATCAGTAAAGCCCTTTAAAAAATCTGTGATTGTTACTATGTAATAAAATGTAATTTTAAATAAATTATAGCTGCCATAGTCTAGGCATTTATGTCACCCCACCAGAGCTCATCTCAGCTGTGAAAGTATAGTGATTCTTATTCTTCTCTACCCTCTGCTGAAAGCAATGCTCGCACCGACAGCTTAGAGTCTCAAATCTGTTTGCTGGGTGAGTTCTGCCAGCGGATTAAGACAGGAACAGTACTGCTATCAGCTCTGCCGACATTAACTAAAATCCTGATGGTGATAAAATTATAATTCTGATTTGTTAAAATTACACCCTTGCAGGCTCCAATCGCTGCTTCCACAGTAACATATGATGCACTAGTAACATATGATGCTGTATAAAACTGGACATGTTTTATACAGCAGTAGCAAAAACATCTTAACTAATCTTAATATTATTTTAAGGCTGATTTTGAGAGTAAGTATTCTAGTACTCATTTGGAAATACCAACAAATTTCTGAAGCCTATTCAGGCCAGCCCTACTAAAAAAAACAAAAGTATGAAGCCTCTAAATGAGAGATATTACATGGTTTGATTTCTTATGTTAAAAATGAACAGAATCAACAACAAACACCAGCAACGTGTGAAAATTACACTCTGTCATTCGCTGGAAAAGTTTGTGGGAGTTTAATTTTTGATGGAACTGTACGTTAGCAAGGAAAAGCTCAGAGCTTCAGTCATTCATGATAATGCTGATAGGGAAACTAATCACTGCTGTCAGCTTATTTCCAGATCTCTAGAGATTGTGGGGCTGCTTGTCCAAGTAAGCAATTAATCACTGCTTGATAAAAATAAAATGGACAACATTTTTGTAATTCACTATTCACAGTAATTCATGCATTCTGTCGTTCTCTTTAATTGATGGGGCTAAATGACCTGCATCCACTTTGCATATTTTGTTCCTGTAATGCGTTTCCTGCTCAGGTGAACTCTAGTCATGCAGAAAAACAACAAGTCTAGCCCACAAACACATACAGTACATACATCAACCCAGTAATGACTATTGATGAAGGCTCTTTGGACAGCCATCCTGTCCTCTCGCATTTTCATGACAGCGGTGTGATGCCAACAAAACAGCCTCACTGTCTCTCATCACTCCTCAGGATGTGCGTTTCTGTAATGTTAACACCCTAAGAGTCCTTTCATTCATTTTCTGTAAACGCTGATTTCTTACTAGGGTTGCGTGTACCCGAAAATAATCCCGGGGTCTTTGGGCGCGAGAGAGGGGCTTACCTTGCCGCACCACAATAAGACCTGAAATATGAAAATAGACTTTGATTTAAAGTGGCCCCTTATAGTTATGAGTGAACACACCACAGCACACAGTGTGAACAATGTGAAATTCTTTCTCTGCATTTAACCCATTCACCAAGTGAAGCAGTGGGCAGCCTAGGGAACAGTGTGTGGGGACGGTTCCTTGCTGAAGGGTACTTTTGTGGTGCCACTAGTAGTCCAGGGATTCAAACCCACAACCTTCTGATCGCAGGGGCAACTCCCTAACCACTAGGCCACCAGGATTTCTCCCTCCATCTACCTTCCTACTAACAGTGGCCTCCCTTTTTAGGCTCTTTCCCTTTCTCCTTCCCCAATCAGTGGGTAAGACTAAATTTAGGCTGCTGAGGTTTCTGCGGGCCAGAGGAGTCTCCAGCCCTAATCCCGCCACATTCCAGGGTGACAGTGACACCCCTCTGGCCTGGTGCCAGGACTATTGTAGGACAGCCAAAGAATGTCCCGGTTTCAGGGGTGGGGGACGGAGAGATGAAAAGCCGGCGAGGGAGGACACGGGTATGACGACAGGTTTGCTGAGAGCCATCAGTACATCTGGTATATCGAAGGGGTAGCGAGGCGTGTTAATGCACATGACTGGAATTACATCTGTCTCCAAACTTCACTGCCAAAACAACATTAGCTCACAAACTACAGGCAAGACAATACCACCATGCAGTATGACAATAATTGAAATAGGACTCCTGTCTGAAACATTTAATTACGGTTTAATGTGCTTGTAGAATGTCTCTAATGAAGAATTAAGTGATAAATACATTGTTTAAAATAGTTTAAAATAGTAAGTTTCAGCTCCCATTAAGTATATCACAGTGCCTACCACAAATGAATCAGGTTTTACTATCAAATATTCAATATCTACATTAAACATTCTACTGTGGATTTTTCAGGATATGCTATAAATTAAGCAGCAACTATTATTCTATGTGTAATATTAAGTATCCAGTGTCTGTAGTCGTCATAATGTGCACTAAGCAGTAAATGGGAAATCGTACTGTGAAAAGGAGATCCACACATTTAATCAAAACAAGAAGTTTTAAATCCACACATTTAAAACTTCTTGAGTTTTTTGTGAAATACTTTAGGGGCCAAATTAGTCAAGCACATTAAAGCACATTATATTACACATGTTATACTTAAGAAAGCAGACTTGTACTAAAGGTATTAACCTCAATTTGCCTATTAGATGTATGCTAAAAAAGCTTTAAGAGAAATGTGATTCTGCTGACTAATGATTAAGGCTGTGAAACCAGGCATGAGCTAGTTAGGGCACAGTGACATAATTAAATCAAGATTGTTATTTTCAGAGGTGGACAAAGTAGCTAACTTCATTATTTAAGTGAAAGTACAGCTACCACTAGTCAATATTACTCCAATACAAGTGAAAGTCGTACAGTCAAATTTCACTTAAGTTAAAGTACTGAAGTACTTGCTTCCAAAAATACTTGAGTATTAAAAGTACATATTTCACTGCATTGTTGATTTATTGCCACCACACTTACAATACCTAATGCATCCAGCTTGCATGTAGATGATGTTGCGTAAGGATTAAGGTAGAATGAAACACAACCCGAACTGATAAAGAAAACTAGTCTTTTTGTATTAATTGTACACTACACATGTCACACACTTAAAATGATACGAATTTTTGATCTTTTCCGTAAACTTAAACATTGACTCTAAATATGGTTATGGATGCGGGCATGAAGAGTCTCCGTCTCTGTCTCCGTCCATTCTCCCGCCACTGACTGACCGTGTTAAAGAAATGCTGGCATTGCAGTGTTAGAGTGTACAGACGTGACGTAACAATACTGGTGATTTCTGATAGGCTGTCATTGCTAAAAACCAAAATCCTTACAAACTTTACTGGTATGATGCCCTCCCAGTTCAAGAAGGATCTGGATTCGTATCTGAAGAAAAGTGAGACAATAACACCCACTTTCAGAACTGAAGGTAATGAGTAATGAGAACCTTGATAGAAATGTAGTGAAATGAAAAGTATGGTTTTGAATTTCAAACTTAATGAAGTGAAATTTATATGTTTCCAAAAAAAGACTATTTAAGTGAAGTACAGATACTCAAAAACTATACTTAAGTACAGCACTCAAGTAAATGTACTTCATTACTGTCCACCTCTGGTTATTTTGTGCAAACTCTGTGTTTTCAAGCCAAAAGTTTTTAGATAAGACATTTTGTTCAAACCAAAAAGTGCTGGTTCAGGGCCATTGCCATGGAGTCCTGCCATGAAGACGCAAGGGAGGTGCTTTACTGGAGTGGACTCAGTTTAGATAATGTGAATGATCTGTTGAGGGTATAAAAGTCCTCTGCGAAGGACAAGTTACTCAGAGAAGTGTCTGATCAACACTCTCTCCTGGACCCATGAGACTGCTTTATTCTTTAATAAAGTAGCAAGCTGCATTTCTCTGACCGCATTTGATTTTTGACTTAGAAAAATGTTTTAGATTTGGGTTCTTGTTCCAATTACAGCCACAACATCTCCAGTGCTTTTCAGATATACACCAGCCGGTCCATGAACTCCTATCAATATTTAAAAGTTAGAAGGTTTTGGTTTTATAAATTTGCAATAATTCACTCTATTAAACACTGACTAGGATGTGTTAGATTAAAACAACATGACATCACATATTGCACATATTTTACTACTTTAGGAATGATGTGATTTCAGCACTCAGTCCTTTTAGCTGTTTAAATCACTTTTTCAACACATCACCATCATATGAGGTCCTTTTAACTTCTTTTCTCTTCTGCTTTGTATTATTTTAAGTATATTTCCTTAGAAACTACACAGTGATGATAAAAGGAGCCAGAAATCTCTAAAGAAATCCTCCCAGAGGTCTCCAAAGAAATCCTCCTTTACTGCATAGCAGAGGTGGGAACAAGTCAGTTGTAAGTTTCAAGTAAGTCTCACTTTTTGACACTTAAATCAATACAGTAAAGTCTTGAGTTGAGAGGGACATTATTGTCAATACAGGCTATTCAGACAAGAATCCTAAATAAAGTCAGAATACTGAAGTCCTACATAAATCAGAATACTTTCTCCAGAAAACACCAACAATAAAAGTAGCTGTAATACAGTCCATTAAAATGAGCTTGTTTATATTATAAATTAACTTAAAAATGATGGTTTATTTATCTATTTAATCATTCAACAGGACTAAATCCTTGCTACACAAAAAAGATTGATCTGTATCACTTAGCAACCATATTACCTGGCATTAATCGGAATCGTATGAATCATTTGATTAATCAGAACAAACTTTAGAATCGTTCTCTATCACAGAAACAGTGCACTATTTGGTGCGAAAGCCTTACTGTTTGAACTGTCTTCCTTAAGGCCTTGTCCACTGGTATTTTCTTTAAACATACATTATATGGACAAAAGTATTGGGATGTCAGACCCAACAGGGCCTATACACCCTGTTACAAATTATTATGCAAATTCTATTTAAGTGTCACAAAAATTAGATTTTTTGGTTTTCAATTAAACTCATGGATGGCAT
>JBBJLS010049043.1:0-13493 GCA_037577275.1 Bryconaethiops microstoma
TGACGTACTTCTAGTAGTGTTTTGCCATCCAACTGGTCACATTGCAAGAGGAGAGTGTTGATTACAGCAGTGTTTTTATACTTTATACTTTTTTTTCCTGCTCTGTACTTGTCATGTTGCCTTATGAACACGGGCCTTCATTGTAGTTCATGGGGTTAAACTATGACCATACAAGAAGCAACCAGCCAAAACACACAAGCTGTTAAAAAAACAGCATGAGATACAATGCCACAGTAGGGTGCAAATTCAGTTCACTGTGATGACTTTGGCTCATGAACTTTCAAAAGTAAACTCGAGTTGGGAGTTGCTGGACTTAATTACTGGCAGCGCAGAGCTCAGGAGTGAATGAAGGGTGTGCACGGTTATGTTTGGAACGCACTCGGAATGCTCTGCGCGATTTTAAGTTCACAGTCACGAAAAGCCACGAAGAAAGCCTGTGAAATGGCACGTGCTCTCCTTAACCCTTAGAACAAGCAGCTGTCGCTGGCGTGCTGTAATTTGATAGGAATGATTTCTCTCTCTCCTAGCTTTTTGAAGCATGCAGCGAAATAGTGTGGGAAGCACAGATTCCAAACTTTTAATCACTTTCTAAACTTTATGATTGAAATATTATCAAATATTCTTGCTGTGTATGCAGATTTATGAAGCAGAGCACATTTCATCACAGAACGAGACAGAAAAAAAGATAATAAAAAGAAACTCATATAGTAAATTGTCACTAATTATGTTATTACATTTAAATATAATGAACACAAAAGAGAGAGGGAATGGAGAAAGGGGGAGAGAGAATGACAGAAAGAGAGGGGAGAGATACAGAGAGACAGAGAGAGGGAGAAAGACAGAGAGAGATAGCGACAGAGCGAGAGAGAGAGATAGAGAGAGAAAGAGAGAGCGGGAGAGAGAGAGAGAGAGAGAGAGAGAGAAACCGAGAGAGAGACAGAGAGAGACAGGAATGACTGCTGACGTTCAATATCAGTCCTCCTGTTTTGAGGGTCCACAAGATGACGGAATTGTTTTGCCTAGACAAGCCGGTCATGACAGCCTGTCAGCCTGTTATCAGTTGTAGCAAAATGCATTCATCTCCCTTTCTACTGCTTTGAGCTTACTTCTAGGCACACTGCCATACATCCTAATCCCCCCCAGCACACACACAGTGGTGTGTCGACTTTGTTTGTGTTGTGTCTGGAAGCTGTAGTGCCACAGTGGACCTAGAACAGGGAAGGAAGCTGTTACATTTTCCTGGTCCAGATGTTTGCAACAGACAGGAGCCAGAATAACCCGCATCAGTTCAGTACAGACTGACCAAATCTCCATTAGCCCTAATGGGCTACACGAGTGATGGTAGTTTGATCCAGGCACTTTAGAAATCTCATTTGGGAGCAATTGCTCTACAAAATACCTCTATTACAACTGTGCACTGACAAAAAATACTTAACAACTCAATAGCAATAATATCAACTCAGTTGTAACGTCGATAATTATTTGATAAATGAACATAAAGCAAGAGAATTATTCCGTTTTTGGAATGGAATTCAAAGAGAATATTTTGACAAAATATTCTATAATAAATATCTGAAATGTAATAAAACTGATGCTTTAGAAAGAGTATGACAATTTATTAAGTATATACCATTTTTTTGTGGCCAGGCTTTCTGTTTCATTACAGTCAAATGTTCAGATTTTTGCCTAATTTTAAATGGCCTTCCTTTTTAATCCACTGCTCACACTATGTGTGTTAAAAGAACATGAAACATATATGTCATAGAATGAGTGAAAATCTCTCACCCGCTCTTTCCTCTCTCTCTCTCTCTCTCTCTCTCTCTCGTTCTCTCACTCTATACACATACAGATATATACATATATAATACAAACATTATACAAATTACACATTAACATTTTCAGTTTAATCCCCGTGGAGATTTTGACTAAAGTTTACATGCAAAAATATTAATGGAATGAGTTTCATCGATCATAGCAAGACATTTATGATAGTAAAATAAATAAATGTTTAAAAAGTTAAAACAATCAGTAACATAAGTACAGTACCCCCACTTATACACCGCGCCCTAACATAAACCCTGCACGAGGACGAGGGGGCGTGGCGGACGAGGCCCAGACGTCACAGCTTTTTTCGTGGCAATATATAAATGTTCGTATATTTGTGTTAAATTAGACAAAAATATATTTGAATAATTTTTTTATATAAATATTATCGTGAATAACTATAAATATTTTGGTGCTGTGGAGAGAAAAACAGCGAAAGTATATCTTGGGACGGTGAAATACCGCTGTACTCAGAGGCGGGAGGTTTGAAAATAGCCAATCCGAGAACGCTGTTTATTTCTCCTTGCTGATGATTGGCTGCTGCTCTGTGACGCATCCCACGCTTTACTCAGAGGCGGGAGGTTTGAAAGTAGCCAATCCGAGCACGTTATTTATTTTTCCTAGGTGCTGATTGGCTGCTGCCCAGAATTTCCCCCTTGGAGCGTCTCGAGTGTTCTCGTGTTTTTCATTTTGTTCTTCTTAAAGCTCTGTATTTTTATTACTGTAAATTAAATGCATTTATTACTGTATTTAACTGCTTATGCCAATGAAAACGACAGTGAATACCAAAGAAAACGCACGTGCATGAATTACAGCACAGTTTATACAGCCATAACATCGGTATTTACATTCTAGCACTGCTGGAGTTCAGTGTAAACTGTACAGGATATGGGTTTACCTTTACATTTTCTTTAAGGCTAATGAGTTTAAATGAAATTAAAGTGTTATGGGAGCATATCTGTGGGAATATTTAGGGTTTACATTTTTTTTACCACAACAATGCGATTTTTTACTATACCAGGTGCTCTTGGAACATAACCCCCGCGAAAAGCGTGAGGTTACTGTATTACTTATTCAGTGATCACTTTGACTGTGTAATGCTTATGGGCCATTTCCTCACATTAGTAGCTAAGAGCCCAGACTTAATGACATATTAAAAATTCTTTGAAGAATGTCAGCAGAGAACAGCATTCCAAAGATACTTCAACACTTTTGTATATGTGTACCAATGCCCAGACGTGTACTGTAGTCATTATGGGAAAATTTCTCTAGAGCTTCTAACTAACAACATTTCAGAAAATCATGCCATGTCATAGTCCACGAAAGTGTGAACTATTTTGGAGGGCCTGTATGGAACACATGAGTAATGCTTGCACTTTTCTGTAGATGTTTTCTCTTGGAAATGGCTTTCTGTAGTTGGTAAAGCAAGAACAAAGCCTTCAACCCTTAAACTGTAGATTTAATGTTTAGTTTTCAACTCAATAGTTGTTAGTTTTTTTTCATAGTCTTTAAATGTGACTATGTAATTCTACTATTAATTACATGCAATACTACTTATACATGACTTCACCTGCTTATAACTGTTTATAACTATCAACACTACCTTTACACTTGCACTTTATACTTTCTAGTCACTTTGTCAATAGTATGTTGAACAGACAGAATTTATGTTAAGAATTTTTGTAGTTATTAATGTTTGTATTTGTCTAGTCTGCTAAGAGGACATTCAAGAAAGAATTTCATTGTACTATGAACACACGACAATAAAAACTTTTTGAATCCTTTGAATTACACATGCATTTAAAGGTTTATTGTTACACAGTTAAAGTAATATGTAAGTTGTGAAGTGAAGTTTAAGAGGGTATGCATCTTTTTCTGTAAATCCCACGGTTCCAGGACTAGGTAACACAAGTTTCTAAAATGGTCACTAATCGACATGTTCATCTACAGATAGCATTTTTCTCATATCTCAGGTGGCATTGGGGTTTTCCATGCTTGGCATGGGCAACTGTAAACAAACTACGAATATAGCTATTTGATGATAAAGTGCAATGATTTCCTTAACCAGAACAGGGTAATTCACTGTGTTCTCCCAAAGCTAAAGTTTCCTCATGGGCATGGAAATCTGCGAGTAGGTTAATGACACACATTTGAAACTGCTGCATTAAAATGTTGAAATGTTGAAAAGGTTGAAATGACGAAATGCAAACAGGCCAGTATTTACTAACTTGCTCCTTATCTTCTTTAACAGAGCCAAGAATGACAGGCAATGCAAAGGAATAACTTTTCAAAGGAATATACATTTCTACCCTTTAATCCCAGGTGTAGTACATCATCCAAAACATGTTTGACTTCCAAATTTGACTTCTTTGGCACAGGAGCTATAAGGCTAGCAAACACTAGAAGTGAAGAGTTACCTGGTGGCCTAGTGGTCAGGGGGTTGCCCCTGTGATCAGAAGACAGTGGATTCGAATCCTAGGACCCCTAGTGTCATCACTGAGCAAGGTACCATCCCCACACACTGCTCCCTGGGCGACCCTTGTTGGTGGCAGCCTACTGCTTCACTTGGTGAGTTAAATGCAGAGAAAGAATTTCACTTTGTTGATATTGTGTGCTGTGCTGTGTTCCTGCATGACTATAAGAGGTCACTTTACATCAAGGCTTTTCAGTGAACACATGCCCAAAGCTTCTTTCAACACACTCAAACTTCATCCAGCTCTTCATTAAGGTGATATAGATTTGTCAGTGTGGTTTGGGACAAAGTATGTGGTTTAGGACTTGCTGTTACTGAGGGCTATAAAAATGAACCCTTTCCAGCTGGTCCATTCAAATTTCCTAATAAACATTTTGATGACTTCAACCTTTATATCGCAGCTGCCCAATCACCAATTTTAAATCTGAAAGCTGCTCTTTGAAACCAACAATCCACACTGCAGTTTGATATAATTGGATAAAGGCTGGTGGTGGGAAAGTTATAATGAAAAAAGTAACTGAACTGTTGTAAAATGACCTTTTAGTTCAGACTTCTCACCTAAATGTGTAAATATGTTTTATGTTTACATAACAACAGTAACAATTGTAATCCTTAGATGTTTAAAGGTTAAGTGCACATTTATGTTTGCTTCCATTTTCTATGTCATGTATTTGTTAAATAAGCATAGTTTCAGTGGGTCTGTAGCTTATTAGGATAAGTAATGTAAGTTATGTAAAATAGAAGTTGCATGGACATTCTAAAATGCATAATAACAGCATATCACATTTATCATGAAATTTACCATAACTTTTGTGCTGATATTTTTTTCCTTTATATTGCACAGAAATAGGTTTAAATATAAGATTTTGGGAATGCATGATATTTAGATGATTTGTTAAAGACTGGTTAATATTGGTATCCTGCCTTTGCCCATTGCAGCTGGGATTGGCTCCAGACCCCCACCGACCCCGAGTGCAGGACAAAGAGGTAGATAATGAATGGATGGATAACCACAGTGTTTTTCCATTATTTTAAATAAATTATTGTAAGAGCTGTTGTGTGTTTAGGTAGATGTTCTACTATCCTGCATCATAATCACCCATAATCACCATTCCTATGTCAGCATGCAATTGTGTAAAAAAAAAAAAATTATTCAATAGCAAATGACTATCATAAGTATGGAGAAATCTGAACCAAGATCAGTTCTCCTTACGAGTGTTTTGTCCATTTTTAAGATCACAGTAAATCATACTGAATGAAGTTTTTTAAAGGTTACGAGATGTTTTGATGACGATCTTGATAACTTGTGTTTGTTAGCAATGTAGACTTCAAAACTGAAGAAGCAAAAATGTGTAATCCTAACATGTCTTAGCTACACCTCAGACATTAGAAACACTGTGTAACTTTTTTTTTTTGTGCCAAACATTTGGTTTGGAGAAGACATGGTTTCCGTGTGTTCTCAAAAGTTATTTTTAATGTTATGACGCATTACAGGAGATATGAGTATTGTCTCACTGTCAAACCTGACCAACCACACAACAGACTTCCATTATCTAGAAATCTACTAAGCCATCTGTATTTGATATTATCACACAATCGTCATCTCTAGGGCCTTTATATTACTGCATAGCTGAGTTGTGCACCTCTGCTACCTCGATGATGTCAAAAAACCTGAGGCTTAATTGTCCATATCTTCCATCTCTTTCAAATCATCCAGACTCATGCTAACGATGTCACTGGCAAGAGCATTCGGTCATTTAATCCTGTATTGTCTCATAAAGGCTTTTTGTTTTAGCTGAAGAACAAAAAATTGATGGCAGGTTAGGTTCTTGAGAGGTTTTGTTAAAGCCTGAATGGAACCAGCTAAACAAAAAGATGTTAGCAACAAAAAAAACTAGAAAAAATGTATTGAAAATGACATGTGAATGCCGTATAAAGCTGAATGCCAATGGGGTAAGCAAACAGTAAGATTTTTCGAATTTCTTGAAGATTTGTGGTCTAGCGATAAAAGACATATTGTCAAAATCAGTTACTTAGATTTAGATACACTACATATTTGGATATTTTTGCTTTTTGTTGTATTTTGCTTATTTCGTGATACTTACTTGAAAGTAAATAACCCCACTGGCTACAGATATTGATATTTGTGTTTAATATAAGCATCTACATCTAATTTCCAACATATGTACTTATTGTAAGTTACTAAAATTCAGGGTTTTTGCTGTGTATGTCTACTTTTCTTTGTTTACTTGAGTTTCTCAAAACTATTTTTTTTAACAACAATCAAGGTTCTTTATCGGTTTTTGCAGCAGACCAAAAATGAGAACAGTCAAAGTTCTTGACATGTTTTTTTGGAGCCTGGATGAAACTACATCAACACTAAACCGTCTGCTTGTTTGTTTTGTCCTCTAATTCTTCTTAGAGAATTTTTTTGTCTTTTAACTAAAGACTAAAAATGACATTGTTACAATCGACATTCTCGAGCAGGGCTGGACTGGGACAAAAAATCAGCCCAGGTATTTTGAGCCTAGACCGGCCCACCAGGCTGTGGGGGGGAATGCTGCAGATGGAATTCCGCACCGGCGCCCCTCTCACTGTCGTTCTGGTGGGGGGTGCTAACAGGATCCTGTGCCGGCCCAAAATTACCTGCCTGGCCCAAATTTAACAACTGTGGGGGGGGAGGGGTGTGTGTGCTGATGGCCAGTCCAGCACTGTTCTCAACCCAGAACCTTGTTCTCGTCAGAGCCTTGTTTAGCCCTGAAAACATAAAAACCTGTGCATTAGGATTCATCCACCAACTAATAAATTCATCCCGATTTGTACAATTAATTCTTACTGACCCCATGCTGTCAACCTGTGACTTCATAAGCAATAAGGCCAGATCTGTGCCTGCGTGACGTGAGTAAGATCGAAGATTACAAGGTCATCGATCTGTTAGAGATGCTCCTGACCATGTATTGTGTACTCGGTTGCAGCTCAGCTATGTAGTAGCCCAATATGAGTCCTCCAAAAACAGTAATGGACTGAATCCCTCTTGCCTTGGTCTTGAACATTTTGACGTATGAGATTCTTGACAGATACTGTTTGTGAAAGTGTTTGCAAAACAAACAATCTTGTAAGGATCTTGCCAGCCTACATCTTCATGTGCTTCCCACCACGTACACCTTATCTTCCACACACGTATTTCTAGAGCTCTTTCTCAGATGGGTGCGGGGGGGGGTTCCTTACTCTTGACTTGGCCAGCAAAGATATATTGAGCACTGAACTGTTTACACATGTGCAACTATCAAAAGCCACCATGTATGGGTCATTGTAAACAATGTCCCCAGAATCAGAAAGCTTTATTGATCCCAGAGGAAACTGCTTAAAAGGTTAAAATAAAATAAAGCAGTGAAGTGGCCAAACAATACAATAATGCAATAAAAAAATTCTATAATACTAGGAATTAAACAAAAAATATAATAGTTTAAAGAAAAAAGAAAACACTCAACAATGAGCAGGAGCTGCTGTAACAAGCTGCCTCTCTCGGGGGTGATTTACAAAAATATTTTGAGGTACTTATTTGTCTTATAACACCTGGAATGTACCTCGCCGCCATGAATGGAGGTTTGAAAATCTGTTTTAAGCCTAACCTTCTCAAAGCTATAGTAAAACAACTTCTCAAGCAAAAAGCAAATGTAATTATAACCATTTCATGTAATAACTGTCTGTGAGGGAGCTTTTAGAAGCGTTCAGCCCTTCGGCTGTATATTTCCAGTTTTTCAAAATTTTTATTAACATTTACTTATTTATTTATGAGTAAAGAACTCCCAGGTGTATACCTTATGAGTTTTAAGAGTATACTATGTTCACTTTTCCTGGGAAGCGAAACAAAGTTGTACCTTGCCAGTGCAACTTAAAAAAAGAATGACAAAAAACATGGTAAGGTTCTAAAGGTTTGTCAGACACACGCAACATGAGTTTCTGCCAGCTTGGGGTTTAAGATGCTTTTATCTATTTGTAGTGTCCATCCATCCATCCATTTTCTACCCCTTTGTCCCTATTTGCGGTGACATTAGTTAAATTTTGATTTTCACTAGATTACACCACAATGAATTTTCTGATTAATTTGTTGTTGTGATTAAGTTAATTAGGTCATCAGGTAAGCAAAGACAATAAAACAATCAGTTTCACCATTGTGTTTTCTGTGGCTACATCATCTCTTCACATATAAAGCCATTGGAAAAAAATGCCATTTTAAAAAAATCAGCATCTCTATCAGTATGACAACCATCCCATGCCAGTGTCTGTTAAATTCCTATTGCTTTATGAAGTACTGATTAGTAATCACCTGAATCAAACCTTACTTAATGAGGAAAAGTATAAAAACACTGCTGTAATCTCCTCTTGCAGTGTGATCACTTGGATGGCAAAACACTACTAGAAGTATGTCAAAGGTAATAATTACCATTTTGTGAACAAGAGGTTTGTTTTCTTTGAATTATTCAAGTTCTGTAAACATTGCATCATTTCTCTTATTTTGATGTTTTGTCATTTCCTTTAAAATGATGCATTAAAGAAGAATATTTTGATTTGGAAATTTGGAGAAATACTCTCAGCAGCTCTTAAAAACTAACGCAAAGCTGTTCAGTTCAGTACTTGCACCTATAAAAGAGAGCCTGAGAAACTGAACATTTTTGCAGTGATCTCTTGTTTTTTTCCAGAGCTGTACTTCCGTATTAGGCTTGTATTATAGAAACCTAAGATTTTGTAGGTAGTACCTTATATTTTGCCTACTGCTCAACATTTCCCGATATGCTACCCGGCAATCCTTTTTACCGGCGTTCATGTAATTAAAAATAAATGTAATAGTACTACTTGCAAAGTAAAATGCAGTTTCACTTTGTGTGTTATGGGATTTTAAACCTTTTGGCGTATTTGCCTAGTCCGTATGGTCTCAGTGTGTGTTGGTTGTTGTTGGCGTCCGTCCTCAGCCCGTACTGATGCTGCACTAACAGCACAAGATGACTTGTGCACTGGGACTCGAGCTTTTAATGTGTGGAGGAAAATTCAAAGAGGCGGTGCACCGGTGTCCCATGTACAGGCGTTCTTTCATTTCTCCTAGGTGCTGTTTGGATTTGCTTGCGTTGATAAATAACCTCATTTCATGCTGCATTTTGATTGGCCTGTCTCCAGACATAGGCCGTAGCAGCACACATACTGCGAGATGGTCGTCCTAAATTTCTGACTCTGTCAGAAAATAATCGCAGTCTTTGGTCGCTGTGACAACGATCTCTCTCACAGAACGATGTAGGACCACCGTTTAGGAGCCACAACCAAAGAGATCACCAAGATTGTTTCATGATCTTCATCTTTGGTCTAGGGCAGTCCGAAATTGTACCCTGTGTATGGGGCATAACAAGCAAAGGTCATTGTGGAACTGTAGCCAGGAATGTTTCTTTGTTGTCCTCATCCTGATCTAGTTTAAACTCTTCTCTCAGGTCTTGTTTTTATGCCCCCCCCGCCTGCGTACTTGTGCTCATTTCAGTATACGAGGTCCACAGTTGACAATATTGTCAGTTCTGTGGTCCTTCCTTGATTAATGTTGTTAATCTAGAGCCAGTTTTTGCCCTTAAACATAATCTGTCCAGTGAGTAAGAAGTCCAGTAAGTTTGCCACAAGATCTCTGACACCTCAGCAATTTCTAGCAGCAAATTAACAGTGAGGGATTAGGAGCGTTCAAGCAAGTGATCATTCCTTTGTTGCTCAATAAGCGGTTTATTTACTGTTTTTCCACCCCTCCGACCAAGCCTATAACTAAGCTTATCTCTGTTTTGAGTACTTTACTCATTATTTTGTAGGTAGGGCTGTACTTGAGTGGTTGATAACGAGGGGTATTGTGAGTGAAGTCTTGATGTGGTCAGTTTTCCAGTGTGAAAATGCTGTATTTTTGTACGTGACTCAGGGTTTTTGGATGTCACCTCCTGTTTGTTGCATATTTCAGTTAAACAATGTGTGTGTTCTGCATGTATGAATGATGAATTTATCTCAGTAATGACCTGAGTTTGAGTGTGAAAGTCGCCACTGTTGTCAGGGCAGGAAAAAAAATGTGTCTGCTTTGGAACACATTTCCTTGCCACAGGGTGCGACAGCGACGAGAAACACTGTTCATTTTTTTTTCCCGTGTAGAGGATAAAAACGCAGGCCGGGGCGAGGATTACAGGTTGACACAACCTCAAGGGTGTATTGTACATAGTAAAGGCTAGTTTGTTTTCCCCTTGGACTAAATGTACCTGACAATTCCTGTAGTTTCATTAGTGTAAACACCGCAGGATGTGTGTGGAGCTCCTGAGGCCGGGCCCGAGTAAACGTCGCGTTTTTCGCTCGCTTCCATTCACCCCCAGTCAAACCGGAGCTCCATTTACATGGCGGACAGGCCGTCGCTGCCCTCTGAGCTTAGCACAGGAAGAGGTGGCTGTCGCTGTTGACGGATGAAAGAGAGGATGAAGGGAGGAAGAAAACGAAGGTGGAGGAACCGCCCAGCACTCTCCATTGTTCTCTCCGTCAAAGCACGGAAATGAACTTTCACACTTCCTCCTGCGGACGGGTCAGTGCCGTAGGGGAGCTCGCGTTACCGCTGGACACCGCAGGAAGACCTAACCTCATTAAAACCTTTTTATTTCTTTCTTTATTTTACATTGACTGATTTAAATTCTCTCTGCTGTAAATGTCTGCATTCGCAGACATTTCTCTCTCCTCTAATCAGGCCTTGAAACTCCAGACGTCCATGCAGTGTCCATTTCGTTCTGTTCTCTATTTTGTTGACATTTTAATCATCCAAGTCTTTATGTCCCTTTCTGTCTTTCTTTTCTTTCTTTCTGTGCTGGTTTCGCGTTTTTGTTTTGTTTTCCGAAAACTGGCCCCGATATAAATGACCAATAATTTCTGTGTCACATGGACTTTAAATGCGGGCTATATTATTACATGTAAATAATAACATGGGACAAATGACTGGTTTCACTTTTTGTTTTCCGAAAACTGGCCCAGATATAAATGACCAATTATTTCTGCCTCATATGTACTTTAAATATGGCTTATAATAATGCATATACCTACTAATATATGGGACCAATTGTTTAGATATGTATGCAAAATACACATGGTGCATAATACATACACGTACAACATATATAATACATACGTAAATAATAAATATAAGGAATATAGTTACATAGTACATTGGGACTCCTTCAGTGGTGCTACAGTGGTGGTGTTTTCGCCGTATTGCTTAAGTTCTGCTTTCCCAGAAAACAGATTTCATGCTGTGGTCTCAGAGCAGCAGCTTTAGCATTAGCATTAGCCCGGACGAGCTTTACTAGGGTTGACGGGTTGTAAGTGTCGCGGCCTATGGGTTCGGGCCCTGACTGATATGACCACTGATCGTTACTGACTAGAGAGACTCTGTCTACGCACTGAATCTGGGTTATAGTTTCTTAGACGTAGGAAGTATGCTCTATGTAAATACTACAGTTTGGTCATTTTGTGAGATAAACAAGCGATAAGCTAAGTGAGAAAGGAAGGCTGGACTTCTCTATAGGTCCTCTATTGTTAATACTTCCATGTATGCTTACTGGCAAAGGCACGTTCACACAGAAAGTAAATATGGTGTTTTTCTGTAAATGTTATAAATGCGAAATACCGGGGAAATATCAAATTTGCCACAACCTTTTCCGAAGTTTTAAATTCAGTAAATAAATAGATACTGTGATTTTAAGGGATGCAGTAGTGTTTTCTCTTTAGTCAGTGACCGTATATGAGCATGACCATGTATATGTTTATGTATGACCCCATGTCGTGTGTGTGTGTGTGTGTGTGTGTGTGTGTGGGTGTGTGTGGGTGTGTGTGTGTGTTATGTGCCTGTGAAAGTGTGCGTGCTCTGCGGACTCTGAATAATACATGGCTCGTCACGCTTTTCTGAATTAAGGGTAAACTGATACCGTGTGGGAGGTGGCTTTTTCATTGATACATTTTTAAAGAGGCCTCAGTGCCAGAGGCTGCGTATCTGGCTTATATTATAGACAGTGACACACATACACCCGATGTGGAGAGAGCAAAGTCTTCAGACACTGAAGTATGGAATACGGCTCTCATTATGTTGGTGAAGTAAAATGAAGGGGTTATTAATAAGTGTTTCCTAAGAATCCTAGTGTATTTGAATTGTATTTTGAGCTCAGAGACTTGGAGCACTCATAAAACAAAAGGAGAGGCTAAAGTTTCTTGAAATGCAATATATCAGGGATGAGTAATCCGTTGGGCTTCGGTTCGGTCTCTGTAGATCTGTGCTGTGTTCATACATGCCTGATCTACCAAAGCCACCTGATTTCACATAAACATTGAAGGCAGTTATGAAAGATGTGAACTACTTTTTTAATATGCAGTTTTATTATTCTGGAATAAACATCAAAACTGGTTTGAATAAGTGAGTGAATTTACATTTAAGATGAAATGATGCACAGCCTGCAGGTTATTCATCTTCAGACTTAACGATGTTGATTTTGTTTAGTATGTGGTTTAACATCTAACTGTGAATCATTCAGTATCTTTGAATTGTTATTTTTCTACTGTGAATTATTCAGTTTCTGTGGCAGATTACTCAGCATCTTCTGTGGAACTTGGGTAAGATCTGTAGTTCTCAGAATGACAATTTGAGGTGTGGACCTCCATACAGATCATTCAAATGTGAGTTAAACTGGTTAGATCGAAGTATAATGGAATCCTTTTTCCTTTCAGAATGTTTTATATTTAGAATGTGTCACATTTTAACTGGTTTGCGTCACTGTTTCCTACTAAAGTGAGAGGTTCTCTCTCTCTCTCACTCTTGCTCTGTCTCTCACTCTTTCGTCTCTGTTTTGCTCTGTTTCTTTGTCCTCCTCTCTGTCCCTTCTAGTCCACATATCTCCTCTCAATAATTAATGTGCACTTGTGCATGCACAAGTCTCTGTCTCTCTGTCTCTCTCTCTCTCTCTCTCTGTCGGTCTGTGTCTCTTAATTTTTCTCTTTCCATCCCCATCTCCATCTCTCCCTCCCTCTCTCCATCTCCCTCTCTCTCTCTCCATCTCTCTCTCTCTCTCTCTCTCTCTCCCCTCTCTCCCTCTCTCTCTCTCTCTCTCTCCCCTCTCTCCATCTCCCTCTCTCTCTCTCTCTCTCTCTCTCTCTC